>JBBPDJ010000017.1:17993336-18007538 GCA_037974625.1 Cucumis cinereus | reverse complement strand
ATGACAGAGTAATTAGCGGAAGATGAAGATGGACTGGGGTGGGGATTCGAAGGCTCTGCCATTTTTAGGGCGGGCGGGAAGACGAAGAAGATGGGAGGGAAATTTTAAAAAGAATTTGTTTGCTCTGATACCATATCAAAACTCTTAAAGTATAATATTTCCTCTCACTTTTTTATTAATGAAGAAAGGCTTTAAATAGCCAATCAATGTAATACAAGTGTTGTAAACAGAAACAAAACTAATTTGTAACTAAAAGCTAACTACCATTTAATCCTAATACTAAGGTTATCTTGCACCCATTAGTTTTCGCCAATGGCGGCTAGGGTTTCTTGCACCATTGGTTTTCGCCAATGGTGGCTAGGGTTTCGTCACCACGCTCGGATACTGAAAAAACCGCCGCTTTTATTATTTTCTAATAATCAAAAGATTACAAAGAGTATATATAGGCTATAACAATAAAAAAGAAATAAAATTAGGGTACAATAAATTACACAAATACCCTTAGGGGCTATAAACACTCCTAATTCCTAATTTCCAACATATGATATCATTAACAGCACAGAAATAAAAATACATCAAGTGCCAAGCAACAACATTTAATTCTTTGACCTTATAATAGAGCACCCACCTATTATTCATCGTGATAAATTAATTTATATAGGAAAAACTTAAACATAAGAAAACATAAAAGTTTCATAATGGGAGGACATCTCCCTAACCATCATTTCCCAGTGTAGCTAAAATAGTGAAGATGGCAAAGGTTCACCGAGAGCTCCATGATGCAGTTTATACAGATTAGGGATTCAAGTTTGGCCCTTCATCCTCTTATAGCTGCCTGGAAATTGAGGAACGACTTAAGCATTTTAATCAGGATCACGAAGTTAATCATGTTATCTAGCCAATCATGAGAGATCTTCAATGCCTTCAAATGAACTTAAAAACTCGGCACTGCAAGAATTGGCTCAACAGAGAGCATCGCCTTCATTTGGTATTTAATATTAAACTAGAAGACCATGCTAACTATTTTAGAAGCACAAATGTAATTTTGAAAAAAAATAAAAAGGACTTCTCTAAAATATGTTGAACAGTGTAAATAAATAATTCTACAAATAGACATTCGTCCGTGGAAGAAGCCATAGCAATTACACTACACTCTATAACATAATTTCATAACAACATCCTGACCTGTGACAAACTTTGAGCTTCTGAGCCAATAACAGCCCCCGTTTCTTCAAACACCCTTTGCCTCCCCTCGTCGATCGGTTTATAGATTGATTCCCCTATGATTTGCTTGTCTCTGCACCCACTCTTCGCATAGTAACGTTGAATTGAACCGCCCGAGGACCGGAGGATAGAAGATGAGCTTCCACATCGGAAGAGTGGCGACGACGGTGGAGCAGCGACCTGGTGCAGTACTCCGTCAGTGGATTTCTCTCTGCCTTTGATTTCCCGCCGTTGGATTATTCTAGTGTTGGCTATGGGCCACTATTGGCCTCAAATAATTTTTCAGGGAATTTGAGAAAATGACAAAAATGAAGGAGCCATCTTGATTAATGGCAAGAAACGTGGAAAATAAAATTTATGGTAAACTATCAAATTTTCACGAATAGGGTATTATGACTATTCCCAAAATGCCCTCAAATGTAATCTTTCATCCAAAATTTGTTAAGTGAAATATAGTTATATATTTATCTTTAAAAAGAAAAAAAATCATTCTTTCACTCCAAAAATCTTTTCAAGTTTGTTAAATTATATTTTTGTATTTTTAAATGAAATATAGTTCTATCTCTAATTTTAAAAAGAAAAAAAATCCACGCAAAAAATCTTTCTTAAAAAGTAACTCTCAAACGTGCAAAATTCTCAATCATTTTTGAGATCATCGTCGTTCTCTGTGTCATACGTGGTAGCCATTACGAGAGCCAAACGTTCAGCAACCTTCTTGGCGATAACATTCTGGACGAGCTTGATGATGGAAGATGCACTCAATCGAGACTGAGGATGAGCCGGCGACATGATCGGAGAAGAAGATGTTGTGCTGCTGAAGCCGCCACACCATGGCGTAGACTGGACTAGCAGGTCTCCTTCGATCCATTTTCGTTAACGGAAATTATGGAGAGTGATTGTACCGCAATTCCAAAATTATATGAAAATTTGCTCTGGGCTAGATTTTCTCAAGAAAATAACCAAGAAAAGAAAAAGAGTTGGGAAGATAAAGAATTGGTGTTGACAAAATAGGTCATGCAAAAAATACAGAACAACATTGTTTGATTCAGATTCGCGATTTCCCTTCTTCCTCTTTCTTGCTGCCACTTTTTCCCATGGGATCTCACACTTGTATCAACATTCATATCACATAATGTAAAAAGGGATCTAAAATAGTTTGAAAAGAAAATGAAGAGTTACCAGGAAGGGGTTCAACAACAGTTTTACTTTGATGAATTTCTGTAAGAAGAATTTATATAGTGGTAAGTTCAGGATGCATGATCCCAACATCCAAGACTTCATAAGTTTGGGCAGTGGCAGCAGAAGAACTCTTATCCCCCTTGCGCAACACACCATCAACGACAGCAACATGGCATATCACTCCCTTGTATTTATCATAGTATGAATCTAATAAAAGCATTCGCAGGTAGGCGAAAGAAAATTGCATTCATTGAAAATCTCGTTCAAAGCTGTATAGTAATAAAGTTCTTTATCTTTATGACAAATGGGAATGAATATTTCATTTTGAAAGCGGGCAAGGCAATCGTTACAATGGTGAAGAACTCTTTCTAGGAGGTGGAGGTATGCGAATGCTTTTATGCTTTTATGATTGGTGCATTGGGTTTCAATGACTGGGTATTTGTATTTTTCTTAATTTTAATTTAAAACTATTTTGTTTTTTAATTACACGTCAAATAACGAGTATGTATGTTTTGTTAATTTTAAGTAAGCCTATTTTTATCGAAAAAAATATTTTTTTGGACTATGAAAAAGTTTCATTCACAGTGTTTTTTTTTTTTTTTGTCTATAACACAGTTATATATGACAAATACATAATATTTACTTTATGTATACTTATTGGTATACTAATTTTTCCTTCTATACTAAGTTTTTTTTAATAGTTTAATTGTTTTAATTACAATCGTGTCTGTTCTATGAACATAGTAAAGTGACAGAGATGGTGAAGTTGTGGGGAAATACAAGATATGTATGTTCTATGAACAAACACAAGGTATGCAAATACACGGTATTTGTTTTGTCATATGCACATTATTTTTTAGGTATTTGTTTTTTTAGTCGATATGCACACATAAAATACTATATTGATACTGTATTTGTTACACTTTTTAGGATACTGTATTTGTTACACTTTTTAGGATACTGTATTTGTTACACTCTCTAGGATACTGTATTTGTTACACTTTATAGGATACTGTATTTGTTACACTTTATAGGATACTGTATTTGTTACTGTTACACTTTCTACACTTTCTAGGATACTGTATTTGTTACTGTTACACTTTCTAGGATACTGTATTTGTTACTGTTACACTTTCTAGGATACTGTATTTGTTACTGTTACACTTTCTAGGATATTTGTTACACTTTCTAGGTATTTGGTTGTCCAAATTTAAATTTACCGTACACTTATTAGGATAATTGTTATTTTAAATGTTTGTGGTTTATAGTTTTTTTAAAAAACATAATTTATTTTAAAAATATTATATTTTTTTATAGTTATTAGATTTATTTAATAATTATTATTTATAGGATTATGGTTAAGATTTGATAGGTATGATTTGAATTTTATAAATATTAGAAATTTAAAATATTTGTTTTTTAATAATAGTAAAATATGGGTTGTTAGGATTTAAATTTTAGATGAGTTGAATTAGTTAGGGATATTTTGGTAAATTATTAATTCATAGTTAATAATTTTAAAATTCATTTTGTTATTTTTATAATTTTAATTTTTTTTACTATTTTTCAAAATGAAACCTTTAATTTTGCTATTTTTCTTGTTGCCCCTAAATTTTCCATGGCAATGGGTGATTCGTACGGAATGCCCAAATGAAAATTTTAAGAGCCATGGAAAGATGGTGTCCTGCTGGGGTTTATGTATACTCAACAACCCATCGTTAATTTATTAATTCATTTTTTAAAACTATTTGTGCACGTTTGTAATTGTGAAACGCTACTAAATGTACGCTGTATGAGCTATAAAAACTTTCATATCCATGCATTCATACTTATTTTGCTCTTAATAGGACATTTGTTTATTTCAAATTTTAAAACAAGTAACTAATATGCTTGGCCCAATATTAAAATTTATATTCATTTAAGAGAATATAAATTTCAACTTCGCGTATAATAGGGTTAGTATTTAAAAATGTAAAATATACGATCTACTTAACGCGACATTGAAAAATTTATGATCTAAACATAAGTCTAGCGTTTATCAGGACTTCATGCATGTGTTTTAAAATGTAGGTTTATTATTATTTTTTCTTTCCTATTTTCAATTTGTGTTTTTAACCTACATTAAATAACGTGATTGAATATCACAGTACAATTTTAAAATACAAAAACATTTTTTAGTTTCCAAAAGTTGACTTAGATTTTGAAAGAATAAATAACATACAGAAACATAGGATTGAATTAAGTAAGATGCATTTTCTCTTAACCAAAATTTTATACCAACAAAACTAAATTTTAGACTCCGTTGGTAAAATACTTTCTTTTTTGAAAATTAAATCTAGAAACGCGTTTTCCACCTTCAAATATTTTTATTTATTATCTACTATTTACCAATGTTTTAAAAAACCAAGCCGTAAATTAAAAACAAAAAAGAAGTAAGCTTTTAAATTTTTTATTTATCCGGCATGTTCTAAAATTGAAAAATTAAAATTAAAAAAAGGTTTTTTTTTTTTTTTTTTAAAGACTTAAAGAAAGGCAACTTATTATTATTATTATTATTGTATTTTAAGTTTAAACCCGGCAGATGAAACGAGAGAGCAGTGGCGGGAAGGGAGTTGATATAACCGCCCGTACACCTTACCCGCAAAAAATTTCAAAATCTCCCGCGTTTTCCATTTTTCCCTTAAAAAAAAACCCATTTTTTCTTCCCTCCATTTTCGATCTTATGTAAATCTTCCACTTCATTTTTTCCCTCCGATTCCCTCACCGGATCTTTATCTTCTTTCAATCCCTCTCTCGAATCTGCTTCTGAAACCTCCAGCTTCTGACGACAATGGGGAAGCAAACCAAAGCTAGAAAATTCGACAACTCTAGCAAGGGGATCCGCAACGTTACTCCTATTCAGGTCGCCTTCATTGTTGATAGATATCTCTCCGATAACAATTACGCAGAAACCCGCTCTGCTTTCAGAGTTGAAGCTTCATCACTTATTGCAAAATCTCCCATTCAAGAGGTACCTGTTTCTGCTTATTTGGAGATCTGGGATTTTCCCCCATCAGTTAGGGTTTTCCTCCATATTCGTCGTATGTGATTTGATTTTTTTGATTATCAGGCTCCGAAGAGCTTGCTGAGCTTAGAAGCGATGTTGGATGAGTACATCAGTTTGAAAGAGCAAAAGGTGATTCTGGATCAAGAAAGAAGTTATTTGGAGCAAGAGAAGATCCGTGTCCACGCTCTTCTGCAGGGTATGCAGACTGTCATGAGTGCTTATAATTCCAGTGGAAGGTCTTCAACGCCTTCGATTTCAGCTGCTCCAGATAAAGTTGGTGTTGTTGGTCAATCTGAATCTCCAGTAGGTAATGCCCTAAAACTTTACGAGTTAAATGGAATGTATTTGTTTTCTGAAAAAGGAAGAACCACTGAAAAATTGTTAGGGTTGATTAAACGTTTGAATCTATAGACATTATTTGGGAGTTCCCTTATTGGCTTACTCAGATGCATTAGTACAGGAGAGAATGACATTAATGACTTCTGAACTCATCAGGAGTAGAATCATGCTTTTAGTCTTATAAACACTATTAACTTAAGCTATAATCTAGTTCTAGATAGGTGCCTGGTATTCTTTGTTTTTCTTGAAGGTTTTAGGGGGTTGGCTGCTCTACAATTCTTCTTAGTCACAATTGTGTTGCTAAGCAGTGTTTTTAATTGTCTGAGAGTTTCCAACTTCTGGTGAATTATGTACACATAATCTTTGGTTGGCAAATTGTGAGTTCGAAATGTCTATGTAAATGTTAATGAGACCTACTTCTCTCAGGTTGTCCCATTAACATCAAACAAACTGTTCGTCCAGAGGTCACACCTCCGAATATAAATGGCGGACCTCAAAGTTTCATTACACCCGTTAATAATGACTTGGAAGCAAACAAGAGAAAAAGTTCCAAGACTTCCATTGTTGTTCCTCCGGCTTCTAAGAGATCTCGAAATAAATTATCTACCAAGAAGTCGGCTAGCAAAGGCAAGCTTTTTTACATTGTGAATTTGTTTGAGGCGCATCTTTTCCAATCATATCCAATAAAATTCATGTCAATTGCAGATGCAGATGCGCTTTCGCAATCAACTGAAGCTGGCAATGTTCAGCCAACGGTTCGGCACTCTAATGAAATTCAGTCATCGTCTCCTACCTGCCCTCCTAATGAGACTGTTGTTCAAGGATCGAGTGTTGTAAAATGTTTATTTAACCAGCCTTCATTCTCTATTCCAACCAATTCTTCTGGTCCAAAGACTCCGCCCCGTGCCAATTCTTGTCAAAGTGACAAGTCTACATCTCCACATGAGATTTCCTCTGCTGCTGATTGTAGCAACAACAATACTCCACAAGACGTTAGTCCTACTTGTTGCACTGTAATTTCATCTTCAAAAAGAGTGACAATAAGTCCTTACAAGCAAATTGCTTACTATTCTGTGGAAAGGAATCATAGCATTTTATCTCCTTCCCCTGTCAAGACAAACGCTAAAAGGCAGGGTAAGAGAGATCAAGTGAAGGGGCGGCTAGATTTTGATGTCTCAGATGTACCTATCAGCTCTGACAAAGGGATTGAAAATGAAATTTATGCATCCGAGTCTGAAAAGCAATTGGACATATTTGACATTGACTTGCCTTCTCTAGATGTTTTTGGAGAAGACTTCTCTTTTACTGAAATGTTGGCTGATTTGGATATGGATTGTGAAGTAATTGGTTGTTCGTCCGTCCCAACCTTGGGTGCTTCTACAGACACTCTTTCTGGGTAATTATCTTCATCACACAGCAATTCCCACGAACTGTCCATCACCTCTTAATCTGATAATTGCTCCATTTTTGTCTTTTCCCAGGTCATCTCATGAGTCCATGGACTGTAACATGGGGACTAATCAAATGATGTCAGAATATTCATCAACTGTGACACAAATTTTATCTGGAAAAGAGTTAAATACAGAAGGTAATGTAGTTCATCTTCTACACATCTTGAAATTCCATTAAGCAATAGTGCATAAGTTTATGGTAAAATTTTGACCAATGTAGGGATGGACTCTTTGACAGCAGTGAAGTCCACAACAAAATGCATAAGAATTTTAAGCCCAGGTAAAACCATATGCAACCTATATTCATGTGCATTATATGGTGTTAGTTAAATTATGCATAGTTAAATCTTTACCTTTTCATATTACAGCCAAGAAATTGTAGTTCTCTAAATCCGTGATCAAGATAACTCAGCTGCTTCTACTGTAAACTTACTGGGGATAACTGAAGCTGACAAGAAACTTACCCTAAACCTAAGGAAATATCTATCTTTTCAGTTCCAGAAAGTTGTTTGGTAAGATTAAATTATCATTCATCTGTAAAATTAGTCCCATCCTAGCTAGGCATTCTTTTCCCCTTTAATTTTGGAAACACTGATGCAATTATCTGTATATGCAAGAGTAGTTTCATCATCCTGAAATATGAAATGTAAATTTCCAGATGGATCTTCCTGATGAAATTATGTAAATGCAGTACATATGAGTTAGGTAAGAGATTTGTTTGATATTTCCCTGACTGAATGACAAGATAGACTTTACTACAGGAATGATCAACTTGAATATTGACTTGGTCATTATTGATATGAAATTTTACATGTGGAGAAACCAGAAAGTGACATCTGAATGAATCTTTATTTGATATTAAAAGCATATAATATATAATACCATAATGTTTCATTTTCCATATAGTTGAAAGCATGTTTATTCCCATATTATAAAAAAGCCCATGCCGTCTTCTAATTGTATAACAGGTCAAAACTTTGCCTTCTACATTTTACGTCTACCCTTAACCCTTAGTTTATTTAATTATTATTATTATTAATGAGAATCCTTCTACGTTATAACTTATAAGTTATACCCTAAACTAACGAATGCATATCATCATAATCGGCTGCCCATCTAAGGTTTGCAGTCAACTACGATTTTTCTTTCTTTTCTTCATTTTAAGTTTGGAGGTTCAACCTTATTTACTTTTAAATATTGAGCATAATTAATAGTTGCATTTCTTATTTCCATAAATTATGTGAATTTGGACCAAGTAAAATTATCAGACACATTACAAGTTTAGAGATTTTTTTAAATAATATTTGTGAGGGTATGAAATTGCATCCCATTTAAATAATCTCGCAACACAATTTACTTTATCGTAAAAAATTTGGATGAATATTTTTAAATATAGCAAAATAAATCAAAATATTTATATAATATAACAAAATTTTAGAATTTATCCATGATATATATTAATAGAACATTGACAAACTTCTTTCAAATGTCATTGATAGCATTTTTGTTATTTACAATAATTTTTCAACTTTGTATGATATTAACTTTTAAGTAGGTGACTATTTTTTATTGAACTCATTCCCTTTGAGTTTATATTTTTAATAAATTTATGTCATTTATTTACAACTAGACTAATAAACTTATGTTCTTTATTTACAACTAGATTATTATTCATTACGATTATGTATCTATTTATTAATTTAATATAATTCAATAAGTTAAGAGAAGACCTATCATAGAATAAAATGTTAGAAGTTTGAAT
Source organism: Cucumis cinereus (assembly GCA_037974625.1). Lineage (NCBI taxonomy): Eukaryota > Viridiplantae > Streptophyta > Magnoliopsida > Cucurbitales > Cucurbitaceae > Cucumis > Cucumis cinereus. Next base: position 17,998,537 of record JBBPDJ010000017.1, on the reverse strand, counting down.
ATCTACTCTTACTCTTACATATGGTTGCATCCATAAAAACAATAAACAAACATTTATTTAACGTCTAATTTTTTTTAAAATACTATTTGGCAAAATTTTATATTTTCATTAGTTAGATTTAAAAAATATTGTATTTTAGTCATTTGATCATAATCAACATGTACCAAAAAAAAAATGGGGGAGGGGAGGGAAATTAAATTATTCCAACTTTGGAGGTTATATATTTAAATTCTAAAACTAACAATTATATCAATAAAATTTTGAATTTTTATAAATGTACAAATTTACACCCGTGGTTCCATTCCTTTTTTAAAAAAATGATTACACGTCATTTTCGGATTTGTAACATTTACAACTGTATAATTGTATAATTAAACTGTTCGAATTTTTATAATTGAAACACTTTGAATTTTTCATTGTAATTGCCTTTAAAAAAATATGCTTCCTTAATATCAGATTAACAAAATAAGAATGAGATGTTTTTCATATTCACTTGGTTTTTCTATGTATTTATAAATAATCAAATATTATTAATTTTTGTTTTGTCAATTTGGTTTACTTATAGAGAAGAGCAATTTTATATAAGTAAATTTGAGATGAGTTTAAATGAAATAAGTGAAAATAGTTCACATTAGTTCCATAAAATAATAAAAAAGAAAAAAAAGAGGAAAAAAAAAAGGAAAGAAAGAGGAATTTTAAAAAACAATAAAAAAATAAATTGAATTACATGTGTAATCTCGAATTTTAAAGTTTGTATCCATTTGATCATTAGATTTTCAAGAGTGTTTGGTATGTCATTGAATTTTAATTTATTTTGTTTAAAAAGTACATAAACTTTAAATTTTGTATCTAATAAGTCTTCGAGATATATTTTTTTTCGTAGAAAAAGTTGTTTGATAATTAAAATTAAATTTTACATCTAATGGAATTGTAACTTTAAATTTTATGTGTCGACTGAGTTGTGAATTGAAAAAAATATGCCGAATGAGTAAAGATCTATTAGATACAAAATTGAAAATCTTCAGAATATATTTGACACAACATTGAAGGTGTAAAAATTTATTTGACATTTTCTATTAAAATATATATATATATATATATATATATATATATATTGGTTGTGATACTATCAATTAGAGTTTAGGAAGTTAATTAATTGACATAAATTAAAAACTTAAGTATCTTTTAGAATTTTTTTAAAGTTTAGGACGCACTCGATATAAATTTAAAAATAACCTATAAGACAGTTTGAAAAGTTGAGAGGTGAAATTTGATAATTTAATATTTCCATAGCTAATGATATGGATCAAAATGATACTCAACTCAAACTTAATAGTTTCGAATTAAAATGCTACAATTTTAAATTTAAGCGACTAAAAGTGTAATTTTTATTTTGAAATTTACTAAATTAGAAATATGTAATTTAACATTTCTTAATTATTCAACTAACCAATGTTTAGATAGTTAAGATGTATATATATATATATATATATATCGACAAAGTCCCGTATATATACTAGTTTTTTATTTTTCAAAACGAACATAGTTAAGTTATAATCGACAAATCTTAAGATTTATTTGGTTTAATATATTTGAAGAATTTGATTCCTTGAAATTTTTGGGTACATAGCTAATCACATCTATTATTCATTGAGATTTAAGTTGGAAGAAAAAAAAAATTAGCGTCAAATTTCAATTACATATAAAGTCAAAATAATTGACAAAAATATGCGTTTAGTATTTTGCTAAAACAACTTATATACCAAAGTCTATTCCGTAGGTTAAAGAAAAAAATGTTATAATATTTCCGGGACTTCCATGGGAGGGAGAAAATAAAAAATAAAAAGTTGAAATTATTATTAAATAAGTTTTTGTATAATAATATTAAATTAAATACCACTGAAAATGGAAGTCAAAACAAAGCTCTCACCCAATTTGTTTTCAAAATTTATTCATCATTAAGAACATTTATTAAGATTTTAACTTTTTTTTTTTATTATAAAACAATATTCTATAATATTGGGTTCTCATTATTAAAACTACATGAAATAAATCACCTAAATTAAATATGTTTTCTTAATAAATTGCAAAATTACTTAACCCAACCACTTGGAATTTAACCGGTCAGTAAATGTTATTGTATACATCAGAATTTTTACCACGTTAGGTAAGGCCTTTCACTACTTGCCATTTTTTTTAGACATTAAAGATAAATGGAAGAGTTTTATAATGTTATTAAACTTTATAATATTTAATAACCTAGTAGGTATTTATATATATATATATATATATATATATATATAGAAAATAACCTAGTAGGTATATATATATATTTTTTTAAAAAAGCCGTCCACATTTTAGATTCAGGTAAATTGCATTTTTGTTAAGGAGATTTGAAAATATATTGATGAAGACTTCCTATAAGACAATGTAAAATAATTTAGGGTAGAACTAAATGTATTTCTTATATTTTTTAAAAAGTGTTAAATATATATTTCAAAGTTATTTTTTTAATCAAAATGGATTCGATAATAACAATAATTTTTCATTTAAGAAAATATACTTTAAAATCAATGATAAACCAACGAAGATTTTTTTTTTTAATTCTATTAAAACTATAAGAATTAATAATTTGATATTTGAAAAATGAAACTTGAAATATACAAACAAAAATTATATTTAATTCTAAAGAATTTTTTAACTATTATTTTCATTAGTCTAGTTTGATTAAGATTTCAAAAACATTATTAATTTAATACGTTTCTTTTTTTTTTCTTTAAAAATAAAAGCACAAATCATCGATCACACTTCTTACTTTAGCAAAAATAGAAACAAATTATATAGCTGATTAATCAATTTTATTTCAGAAGCACATCAATTAGTTGAAATAATCAAATAAACACTTGTGATAAAAATTGCCCAAAAATTATCCTCCAAACGTCCTACCTACCATTTTTTAACATTCTAAATTTTTTTAAAAAAAAACGTTCTACCACCTTGATATACTAATATTATATAATGCTTGTCACGTAAAAATTGTCAATTAAAAAATAACCCAATTCACTAAAATATATATCAATAATAAAAAAAAGTAAGACATTCACAACCATTACGTGTGTTTGAACTCGTATAAACCATCATAAGATAAATAAACAAACTAATAGTTTAAGAAAAACTAATTAATGGTTTTTCTTATGTTAACTAATTATTTTTATGCGAATGTATGAGTTTAGTTGAAACAAATAAGAGTAATTGCATTTGATAACAACAATTTTTCATTAATAAATTTCATGCAAAAATTTGTATTATAACTGTAAATACTTTGAATTTAATTGATTTGATTAGGGCGATAAACAAATTAATTAAAAAAGGAAAAAGAAAGGCATTATGCTACACCCTGGAAGCTTCTTCGACGTGGAAGCCTTCAAGAAAGTTATTATTCCAATTTCTTTTTCTTTTTTTGAATTAAAAAAGACCCCAAACGGCAAAGAAATGTGAATATCTTGAAAATATGGATTAAAATTTGACTTTGAAGACTTTATTAAATAAATAAATATATTAATATATATGTGTGTATATATATATATATATATATATATAAATTGAAACAAAAAAAAAAAAAAATGTGTGTTCCACAAACGTGTTCCTTTGAAACGCGTCGTTTGGTATGGGAGCTAAAACGCAAAGCCCAACCGCCGTTTAAAAGCCGGCGTTGCTCTGTTTCTCTTTCTCTATTTATAGTCCTTTCCTTGGAATATTGCAACAACACTCATCTTTCCTTATTTTTCTCCACAATATTCAATTTCTTTTTTTATTTTTTATATATATACAAAACACAATCCCCTCTCTCAATTCCTCCCCCACCAATTCCCAATTTTACTTTATATTTCTCAGCCACACACAAACATCTCTCCATATTCTCAATGGCTGTCCCCAACAAATTGGCTCTGCTTCTTTTCATCTCATCTCTCTTCGTCTCTGCAGCTTTTGGTACGTTACCTCGTAATTATCATATATAATCTTATTATTGTATTAATTAATGATATGATGTTTAATTTGAAAAAATAACAGGGGAGCTTGTGTGCGAGGAATTGTCTGTGGATGTTTGTGCATTCTCAATAGCCTCATCGGGAAAGAGATGTTTGTTGGAGACATCGGAGACGAAAGAGGGAAAATTTGAATATCAATGTAGAACCTCTGAGGTTATGGTTGAATGGATGGCTGGTTACATTGAGACTGATCAATGCATCGATGCTTGTGGCCTCGACCGCAACTCCGTCGGTATTGCCTCCGATGCCCTCCTCGAGCCTCAGTTCACTGCCAAGCTTTGCTCCCCTTCCTGCTACCAGAAATGTCCCAACATTGTTGACCTCTACTTTAACATGGCTGCAGGAGAAGGTCACCTCCAATTTATAATTCATTATTTATTTTTTTTATGTATTAACTTCAGAAAAAAGGAAATAACTAAACTAATTAATTAATTAACATCAATTGATTCTTTATTTTTATTCAATTGAAAAAACATTCCTTCATGCTTAATTTTACTTTTTACTTTTGTTTCTGCATGCATGGGAAGCTTCGTAATACCTTGCTTCTCTTCCAATAATATTTATAAACTTAGGAAAAAAAAAATAATCAAATATAGTGAGTTATATTAAGCGCATTTACAATATTTTTTCTTATATATTTATTAAAATGTTAATTATACTGCAGGAGTGTTCTTGCCTGACCTTTGTGAGAAACAACGTACAAACCCACACCGTGCGATGGCAGAGCTGTTGAGCTCCGGTGTTGCCGCAGGTCCGGTGTCGTCGGCAGGAATCAACGCAGTATTCCCAGCAGCGGAAGCCCCAGCTCCGATGTGAAAAGGAAATTGATTTTATTATTTGGTTGGTTATTGTTTCTTCATTATTGTTAATTTAATTTCCTTTGTATACATACACACACAGGTGAGGAAATAAATAGAATTGGTAAATGGTTGTAAGGGAGAGTGAATTTCTTTGAAATTCACTTTTATTTAGATATACGTGAGACGTGACGACGTATTACGTCTTTTTTCATATTTTTTTTTTAATTTTCAATATTACTCATATACATACAGTCAGTTATGTAATAAAACGTTGTTTAATTTATTTTTACATTTTATTATTTTCTTCTCCAAATTTTTATTTATTGACTACTCCTATGCATATTAATATATA
>JBBPDJ010000017.1:17980672-17993236 GCA_037974625.1 Cucumis cinereus | reverse complement strand
TATATATATATAAGAAAAATAGCGATCAAATTAACTTGTGTTTTGTTTAAAAAAGGGTTTGAAGAATATATTTCTTGTGAAACAAGTAATTAAAGTTGTATTTTGTGGAAATTAATTAATTCAGCCTTTTTATGAATTTTGTATTGATGTTCAATGTCAACTATGTTTAAGAGATTGACCAATTCCAAGCCGACACGGATGGATCTTTGACTGCTTCTCACTTCATTCAACCTCCCCATTTGTCATTACAACTCAGCCATCATTCTTTTATATAGCCCAATTACAATCTTTTTTTATTTAATTTCTTTTATTTATAACAATTTAATTTGTTCTTTTCATTTATTATATTTAAACTAGAGTTATTTTAGTTCAACAATATAATTGTGGGGTGATAAAAAAAAATTTAAAAGTTTTTCTAACTTTCGCCTAACAATAGCTTAACTCAATTGGTATATATAGTGTGTACATTCTTATACATTAGCCCATTGATATATACTTCAAATTAGGTGATAATCAAAATGATTTTGATTTGAACCTTCGTAATTTCATATACTTGAAAACCTTGAAGATTTAATATAAAAAAAATGAAAGAACAAAATAAATATTTAAAAGGGTTAGAAAGAAAAAGAAAATAAACTTACAAAATATTAAAAAGTAGAGCTAATTTGAATCAATATATATGAGCAAAAATTCATTTGTTTTCTCCAAGTACTGTTAATAATAATTGGTGAGTGAGATTATTCAAATCTTGTAACTTTTTTGTTGAGATTACGATGTCTTAATAAATTAAATTATGCTCAAATGATGAGTGGGTGGTGGTTATAACCTACTATATCCAATGTTAAATAATAATAAAATACTATTATTTACGTCTTGGTCAACAATTATTTAGTATTTTAAAAGTTTAGCTTATAAATACTATTTTTATTGTTCTCTTTATTTTGTTACTACTTTTTAGGAATGTTTTCGCAATGTAAGTTATATTTTATAAACAGAAAAAAAATATTTTTTATTATTTTTATTTTTATTTTTTAAAGTTGATTAATAATTTAAATATTTTCATGTGAAAGATAAAAGTCATGAGAAATCATAAAGAAATTGATTGAAAACAAACATAAAAAAAAAAGTATTGTTATACAAAATTTAGATAAATCTCTCACAATCTATCTATGATAGACTAGAATTCTACCACTGCTAATAATCTATTAACAATAAAATTTATTTTCGATAAATTTCTTATATTTACATACTTTTTAAAGTATTGTTATACACATAATTATTAGCTCTAAAATGATAGATTACCCTTACCTTTTAAAGAGACAAAAACAAAATAGTTATTAAATGGACTCCAACATGTTTCAAATCCCATTTGAAGTTGAGACGTCGGTCTGGCCCATAATAATTGGGCCAGCATATGGATTGGTTTAAATTGGGTAGGTTCAAGCCCAAGAACAAGCATGTCTGATACAAAAGAAAGAGATTAGGAACTCATACAACAATGAAGATATAAATACCCCATTATAATCGAGACTGTTTATTTGCAATGAAAATCAGAAGTGAGTCCTACTTATTTTGATTACAGCTAAATTTGTAAAACGTGTTCTTCCTATTTGCATGAGATTTTCAAAAAGACACGTTACATAAAGTTGAATTTGAATTTACGTAGGTTTTACATGAATGTGGTTTGATCACAATTTTATGCTTGATTTAAATAACGTAATATGCGAATGTTCCTTTTTTTCAAAAGTTTATGAAGTATTTTGATTATTGGGAGAATTTTCTTAAAATTATTCGGAATTTCAAATTTATGAACCTTTAAAATGAAAGATAACTTTATAGAGTTATCATGAAATTAGTAAGTTTGACTTTTTATTTGTCTATAAACGCAACAATTGAGCCCAACTAATTAGATATTCAATTTGGTTAGCCTTAAGACTAAATTAAACCCACATTATGACTCAAGTGAACCTAAACCCAAATATCAATATAAAAGTGAACTAAATTACCTTATTCAATCCAAAAACCATGACAAAAACATGTGGTATCATCGAGACTTGTCAACTTTTGTCTTCAATTCAATTGTTATACATGTGTCAACTTTTTAATTAGCATCAAATTTGAAGATTGAAATTTTGAAATTAATTTGAGAAGTGACGTAATGATTCGTAAATTACATGAATTGAATTAGATCGGTTCACATACCATGTTTATTAATTACTCTAAACCATTTGGTCTTTTTCTCTCCTCAAGAATTATTCCACCCTAAATTAATCAAAAGTTGATTTTAAAAAATGGTATAAAATGACTGATCACGTTATTAAAATGACACCAAAAAAAAAATAATTGTGTGTGGTATTGTAGTGTGGTCCCACTCCCACACACATGGGTCAACTTCTTTCAATAACAATAGAATAAACAAACACTCCTTATTTTGAATGAGAAAAAAAAAGGTAAATTTTATTTATTTATTAAAAAGAATAAAAGAATCGAGAAATTGCACTCTACGTCGCGTGCACACAACGTTTCAACAAAATATGGACCACCTTTAGTTTTGGGCCCCAAATAATAAACGGCCCACCTTATTCTACCATTTCTGTTTCTTCTCTCCCTTCCTATTCTACTCTTTTAGCTCAACCCATATATATATATATATATGTGTGTGTGTGTATGTATGTATGTATATGTATATATACTTTAATTTAGGAAGCTACATATTTGGTATAATTGAATTTTATTTCTAATCCATCTTTAAAATTTGAAATCCATTTCTAATTTATTCATAATAAAATCGAGAATAAAAAATACTGTACATGTCACCAAAGTTTAATTAGTACATGTTACTTGTTTAACTAAACAATTAACCCTATCATGAAATCATTATTTATAAATTAATTTCAAATTTTAGAAACCAATTATAAACAAAACTAAATTTAAATTCAAAACCTTTTTTTTTTGTTAATAGTGATATTACTGTTGTGCCTAGTTAAAATGTCAAAAAAGGAAAAAAAAGCTTTCTATATTTTCATGACGATATGATATTAGATTCTACTTTTAGACTTTACACAAAGTTATTGTATTAATAAACAATGTTACCATATGTAATGCATATAATAAATTTAGTAAGTTAAAGTTATATTTGCATCCACAAGAAGTCTCTCGTAAAACAAAAAAGCAGTCGAGTCTCGTTTCGATCGTTAAATAATGAAATTGGTGTATATATATGTATTATATCGAAGAAATTATTGTTAATTAGTCTAAGAAAAACGTTTTGGTAATGTAATAAAGGGTTAAGAATGGAGAATAACATATTTTCAACAAAACTGTGTGATATATTCTTTTAACTTTAGACATAGGAAATGTATATAATAAGTTTAGTTTGTTCTACTTTTCTTGTTCCCTAAAAAAAAAAAAAAAAAAATGTAGGACACGTGGCAGGATCAGAATGGAGTAGTGGTAGTGAGGTGGCAGCGGTGTAGTCAATGATGAGATGAATGGAATCGGAAAGAAAGAAAAGGAAAAGGAAAAGGAAAAGGAAAAGGAAAAGGAAGAGGAGTGTTTGGTAAGGGCGCAAAGCAGAGAAGAATTGGGTTTTAGGGTGTGTGTGTCTTCGGGTTGGGTTACAAAATTAAAATATTAATAAATAAATAAATAAATAAATAAATAAATAAATAAATAAATAAATAAATAAATAAATAAATAAATAAATAAATAAATAAATAAACTTTGCTTTAACCTACATAATATTTGATTTTATTATATAATCACTCGAGACACATCCAAATATTTAAAATATTATTAAAAAAAGAAAAAAAATAGATATAACCTAACCACTTAAAGCTTTTGAATTTTATTAGAAGATTAATATATAGTATCAAAATATAAAATATTTCGAGTATTTGTGATGGATGCTTGTTTGTTCTTAATTTAATATTAACGAGACCATGGACCATGTTAGCTTCCTAGAACAACCAAATTGGGATTGGATCACCTAGACAATTCTAAATTACTAAAAAACAAATGTCAAAATTTTGGTAGTAAGTGGTCTCATTTTGAGAAATGTTGAAGATTTTTCCAAAAAAATTGAAAAATGAAGCCCCAGATTCATTTCTATTTTTTGACGCCAAACTAATTTTCCAACAATTTCTTTTATTTATTTTGATCCTACACACCTTTACATCAATCAATATAGACTGATAAGTGTGTTATCGTATCTCTTGCAAGGTCCATGACAAGGGAAAGTGAGCAAAGGGTCGCAATTGCTGCTCCATGGTGTGGACTAAGGTGGAACCCAAAACGTCAAAAAATGACAAATGCTATAGCCTAAAAAAATGTTCCAATTTTGGCAAATAACAAAAAGTCTTGAAAATTCACATCTGACTAGAAAGTGGTCTTATTTAGAGGAATGTTGAAAATTTTCCCCAAAAAATCTAAAAAAATGAATCACCACACTCAGTTTTTATTTTTGGTGCCAAACTAGTTTTTCATAGGTTTCTTTTATTTGTTTTGGTCTTGCACACCTTTAGATCAATAATTGTGAGCGGATAAGTGTGGGATCATATCTCTGTAAAAGTGTAGGGTAGGAGAGAATGAGCCAAGAGTCGCAATTGGTGCTCTTTGGTGGTGTACTAAGGTGGCACCCTAAACGTCCGAAAAATGACTAATGCTATAGCCTACAAAAAATGACCAAATTTTGGCCAATATCAAAAAGTTCTGAAAACTCACATCTAACTAGTAAGTGGTCTCATTTTAGGAATGTTGAAGATTTTTTTCCTAAAAAACTGAAAAATGAAACCCAAGACTCAGTTTTTATTTTTGGGGGCAAACAAGTCTTCCAACGACTTCTTTTATTTATTTTGGTTCTGCACCTCTTTAGATCAATTATTGTGGACTTATAAGTGTGGGATAGGGACTTTGGCATGGTCTATGGCAGTGGAGAATGAGCCAAGGGTCACAGTTTGTGCTCCTTGGTGGTGAACGAAGGTGATACTCAAAATGTACGAAAAATGGCCAATACTATAGCCTACAAAAAATGATCCAATTTTGGCCAATATAAAAAAATCCCAGAAATTCACATCCAACTAGTAAGTAGCCTAATTTACAGGAATCTGAATTTTGTTAAAAAAAAATTCGAAAAACGAAGTCTAGGACTCAGTTTTTATTTTTAGCACCAAACTAGTCTTCCAACGACTTCTTTTATTTGTTTTTGTCCTGCATCCATTTAGGTGAAAACATAGTACACCACCAAGGAGCACCAACTGCGACCCTTGGCTCATTCTCAACTTCCACATATTGTGCAAAAGACCCTATCCCAAACGTATCAGCCCACAATCATTGATCTAAATTGGTGGAGAACAAAAAACAATAAAAAAAATCGTAGAAACACTAGTTTGACGTCCAAAATAAAAACTTTGTTCCCGACTTTACTTTTCAACTTTTTTGAGAAAAATATTTCAGATTCCTCAAAGTTAGGCCACTTACTAGTTGGATGTCCATTTTAGAGACATTTTGATATTTGCAAAAATTGGGTCATTTTTTGTAGGCTATAACATTAGCTATTTTCCGAACGTTTTGGATGACACATTAGTACACCACCAAGGTGCGCCAACTGTGACCCTTGACTCATTCTCCATTGCCAAAGACCCGATCCCACATTTATCGGTCCATCATCGTTGATCTTAGAGGGTGCAGGACGAAAACAAATAATAGAAACCGTTGGAAGACTAGTTTTGTGCCAAAAATAAAAACTGAGTTCTGGGACTATTTTTTCGACTTTTTTGGGAAAAATCTTCAAGGTTCCTCAAAATTAAGCCACTTACTAGTTAGATGTGAATTTTCAAGACATTTTTATTTCGGTCAAAATTTGGTCATTTTTCGTACGCTATAACATTGGCCATTTTTCGGACGTTTTGAGAGCCACCTTAGTACACCTCCAAGGAGCACCAACTTCGATCCTTGCCTCATTTTTCACTGCCATAGATATTTTCAGAGACCCGATCCCACATTTATCGGTCCATCATCGTTGATCTCCGAGGGTGCAGGACGAAAATAAATAATAGAAACGGTTGAAAAACTAGTTTTGTGCCAAAAATAAAAACTGAGTTATGGGCCTATTTTTTCGACTTTTTTGGGAAAAAATCTTCAAGGTTCCTTAAAATTAAGCCACTTACTAGTTAGATGTGAATTTTCAAAACATTTTTATTTCGGCGAAAATTTGGTCATTTTTCGTACGCTATAACATTGGCCATTTTTCGGACGTTTTGATAGCCACCTTAGTACACCTCCAAGGAGCACCAACTTCGACCCTTGCCTCATATTTCACTGCCATAGATATTTTCAGAGACCCGATCCCACATTTATTGGTCCATCATCGTTGATCTCAGAGGGTGCAGGACGAAAACAAATAATAGAAACGGTTGAAAGCTAGTTTTGTGCCAAAAATAAAAACTGAGTGCTGGACCTATTTTTTCGACTTTTATGGGAAAAGTCTTCAAGGTTCTTCAAAATTAAGCTACTTACTAGTTAGATGTGAATTTTCAAGACTTTTTTATTTCAGCCAAAATTTGGTCATTTTTCGTAGCCTATAGCATTGGCCATTTTTCTCACGTTTTGAGCGCCACCTTAGTACACCTCAAAGGAGCACCAACTGCGACCCTTGCCTCATTCTCCACTGCCATAGACATTGTCAGAGACCCGGTCCAACATTTATCGACCCAAAATCGTTGATCTACGAGGGTGCAAGACGAAAACAAATAATAGAAACCGTTGGAAGACTAGTTTTGTGCCAAAAATAAAAACTGAGCCCTGGGCCTATTTTTTCGACTGTTTGGGCAAAAATCTTCAAGGTTTCTCAAAATTAAGCCACTTACTAGTTAGATGTGAATTTTTAAGATTTTTTTATTTTGGCCAAAATTTAGTCATTTTTCTTAGGCTTAGCATTTGCCATTTTTCCCACGTTTTGAGCGCCACCTTAATACACCACCAAGGAGCACTAGCTGCGAACCTTGCCTCATTCTCCATTGCCATAGACATTGCCATAGACATTGCCAGAGACCCGGGACCACAATTATCGGCCCATAATCGTTGATCTTAGAGGGTGCAGGACGAAAACAAATAATAGAAACCGTTGGGAGACAAGTTTTTTGCCAAAATTAAAAACTGAGTCCTGGGCCTATTTTTTCGACTTTTTTGGAAAAAATATTCAAGGTTCCTCAAAATTAAGCCACTTACTAGTTAGATGTGAATTTTCAAGACTTTTTTATTTCGGCCAAAATTTGGTCATTTTTCGTAGGCTATAGCATTGACCATTTTTCGGACGTTTTGAGCGCCACCTTAGTACACCTCCAAGGAGCACCAACTGCGACCTTTGCCTCATTCTTCACTGCAATAGACATTGCCAGAGACTCCCTCCCATATTTATCGGCCCATAATCGTTGATCTCAGAGGGTGCAGGACGAAAACAAATAATAGAAACGGTTGGAAGAATAGTTTTGTGCCAAATATAAAAACAGACTCCTGGGCCTATTTTCTCGACTTTTTTGGGAAAAATCTTCAAGGTTCCTCAAAATTAAGAAACTTACTAGTTAGATGTGAATTTTCAAGACTTTTTTATTTTTACCAAAATTTGGTCATTTTTCGAATGCTATAACTGTGGCCATTTTTCATAAGTTTTGAGCGCCACCTTAGTACACCTTCAAAGAGCACCAACGACGACCCTTGCCTCATTCTCCACTACCATAGAAATTACCAGAGACCCGATCCAACATTTATCGGCCCATAATCGTTGATCTCAGAGGGTGCAGGACGAAAAGAAATCATAGAAACTGTTGGAAGACTAGTTTTGTGCCAAGCATAAAAACTGAGTCCTTGGCCTATTTTTCGACTTTTTTTGGAAAAATCTTCAAGGTTCCTCAAAATTAAGCCACTTAGTTTTTAGATGTGAATTTTCAAAACTTTTTTATTTCCGCCAAAATTTGGTCATTTTTCGTAGGCTATAGCATTGCCCATTTTTCCGACGTTTTGAGCACCACCTTAGTACACCTCCAAGGAGCACCAACTTCGACCCTTGCCTCATTATTCACTGCCATAGACATTGCAAGAGACCCTATCCCACATTTATCAGTCCATAATCGTTGATCTCAGAGGGTGCAAGACGAAAACAAATAATAGAAACCGTTGGAAGATTAGTTTTGTGCCAAGCATAAAAACTGAGTCCTGGGCCTATTTTTCGACTTTTATGGGAAAAATCTTCAAGGTTCCTCCAAATTAAGCCACTTACTAGTTAGATGTGAATTTTCAAGACTTTTTTATTTCGGCCAAAATTTGGTCATTTTTCGTAGCCTATAGCATTGGCCATTTTTCCACGTTTTGAGCGCCAACTTAATACACCTCCAAGGAGCACCAACTGCGACCCTTGTCTCATTCTCCACTGCCATAGACATTGCCAAGAGACCAGATCCCACATTTATCAGCCCATAATCGTTGATCTCAGAGAGTGCAGGACGAAAACAAATAATAAAAACTGTTGGAAGACTAATTTGGTGCCAAAAAGAAAAACTGAGTCCTGGGTCTATTTTTTCGACTTTTTTGGGAAAAATATTCAAGGTTTCTCAAAATTAAGCCACTTACTAGTTAGATGTAAATTTTCAAGACTTTTTTATTTCGGCCAAAATTTGGTGATTTTTCGTATGCTATAGTATTGGCCATTTTTCGGACGTTTTGAGCGCCATCTTAGTACACCTCCAAGGAGCACCAACTGCGACCCTTGCCATATTCTCCACTGCCATAGACATTGCCAAAGACCCAATCCCACCTTTATCGGCACATAATCGTTGATCTCAGAGGGTGCAAGACGAAAACTAATAATAGAAACTGTTGGAAGTCTAGTTTTGTGCTAAAAAGAAAAACTGAGTTCTGGGCCTATTTTTTCGACTTTTTTGAAAACAATCGTCAAGGTTCCTCAAAATTAAGCCACTTAATAGTTAGATGTGAATTTTCATGACTTATTTATTTTGGGAAAATTTGGTCATTTTTTGTAGGCTATAGCATTGGCCATTTTTCGGACGTTTTGAGCGCCACCTTAGTACGCCTCCAAGGAGCACCAACTACAACCTTTGCCTCATTCTCCACTGCCATAGACATTGCTAGAGATACGATCCCACATTTATCATCCCATAATCGGTTATCTTAGAGGGTGCAGGACGAAAACAAATAATAGAAACCGTTGGAAGACTAGTTTTGTGCAAAAAATAAAAATTGAGTCCTGGGTCTATTTTTTCGATTTTTTTGGGAAAAATATTCAAAGTTTCTCAAAATTAAACCACTTACTAGTTAGATGTGAATTTTCAAGACTTTTTTATTTCGGTCAAAATTTGGTGATTTTCCATAGGCTATAGCATTGGCCATTTTTCGGACGTTTTGAGCGCAATCTTAGTACACCTCCAAGGAGCACCAACTGCGATCCATGCCTCATTCTCCACTGCCATAGACATTGCCAGAGACCCAATCCCACATTTATCGGCCCATAATCGTTGATCTCAGAGGGTGCAGGACGAAAACAAATAATAGAAACTGTTGGAGACTAGTTTTGTGCCAAAAAGAAAAACTGAGTCCTGACCTATTTTTTCGACTTTTTTGGGAAAAATATTCAAGGTTCCTCAAAATTAAGCCACTTACTAGTTAGATGTGAATTTTCAAGACTTTTTTATTTCGGCCAAAATTTGGTCGTTTTTCGTAGGCTATAACATTGGCAATTTTTCGGACGTTTTAAGCACCACCTTAGTAGACCTCCAAGGAGCACTAACTCCGACCCCTGCCCTATTCTCCACTGCAATAGACGTTGCAAGAGACCTGATCCCACATTTATCGGCCCATAATCGTTGATCTCCGAGGGTGCAGGACGAAAACAAATAATAGAAACTGTTGGAAGACTAGTTTTGTGCCAAAAATAAAAACTTAGTCCTGGACCTATTTTTTCGAATTTTATGGGAAAAATCTTCAAGGTTCCTCGAAATTAAACCACATACTAGTAAGATGTGAAATTTCAAGAATTTTTTATTTCGGCAAAAAATTTAGTCATTTTTTGTACCCTATAGTATTGGCCATTTTTCGGACGTTTTGAGCACCACCTTAATACGCGTTCAAAGAGAACCAACTACAACCTTTGCCTCATTCTCCATTACCATAGACCTTTCCAGAGATCCGATCCCACATTTATCGGCCCATCATCATTGATCTTAGAGGGTGCAAGACGAAAACAAATAAAAGAAACCGTTAGAAGACTAGTTTTGTGTAAAAAATAAACACTGAGTCCTGGGCCTATTTTTTCGACTTTTTTGGGAAAAATATTCAAGGTTCCTAAAAATTAAGCCACTTACTAGTTAGATGTGAATTTTCAAGAATTTTTTATTTCGACAAAAATTTGGTCATTTTTCGTAGGCTATAGCATTGCCCATTTTTCGACGTTTTGAGCGCCACCTTAGTACACCTCCAAGGAGCACGAACTGCGAACCTTGCCTTATTCTCCACTGCCATAGATATTTCCAGAAACCCGATCCCACATTTATCGGCCCATAATCGTTGATCTAAGAGGGTGCAGGACGAAAACAAATAATACAAACCGTTGGAAGACTAGTTTTGTGCCAAAAATAAAACCTGAGTCGTGGGCCTATTTTTTCGACTTTTTGGGGAAAAATCTTGAAGATTCTTCAAAATTAAGCTATTTACTAGTTAGATGTGAATTTTCAAGACTTTTTTCTTTCGACCAAAATTTGGTCATTTTTCGTAGGCTACATCATTGCCCATTTTTTCCGACGTTTTGAGCGCCACCTTAGTACACCTCCAAGGAGCACCAACTTTCAACTTTGCCTCATTCTCCACTGCCATAGATATTGCCAGAGACCCGATCCCACATTTAACGGCCCATAATCGTTGATCCCAGAGGGTGCAGGACGAAAACCAATAATAGAAACTGTTGGAAGACTAGTTTTGTGCCAAAAAGAAAAACTGAGTCCTGGGCCTCTTTTTTTGACTTTTTTTGGTAAAATCTTCATGGTTCCTCAAAATTAGGCCATTTACTAGTTAGATGTGGAGTTTCAATAGTTTTTTACTTTGGCCAAAGTTTTTTCTTTTTTCGTTGGTAGCATTGGCCATTTTTCGGACGTTTTTTGCGCCATCTTCGTACACCTCGAAGGAGCACCAACTACGACCCTTGCTTCATTCTCCACTGCCATAGACATTGCCAGAGACTCGATCCTAAATTTATCGGTCCATAATCGTTAATCTCAGAGGTTTCATGACGAAAACAAATAATAAAAACCGTTGGAAAACTAGTTTTGTGCCAAAATATAAAACTGAGTCGTTGGTCTATTTTTTCGACTTTTTTTGGAAAACTCTTCATGGTTCCTCTAAATTAAACCATTTACTAGTTAGATGTGAAGTTTCAATACTTTTTTATTTCGGCAAAAATTTGGTAATTTTTCGTAGGCTATAGCATTGGCCATTTTTCGGACGTTTTTAGCGCCACTTTCGTACACCTCCAAAGAGCACCAACTGCGACCGTTGCATCATTCTCCACTGCCATAGACATTTCCAGAGACCAGATCCCACATTTATCGGCCCATAATCGTTGATCTAAGAGGGTGCAGGACGAAAACAAATAATAGAAACCATTGGAAGACTAGTTTTGGGCCAAAATATAAAACTGAGTCCTGAGCCTATTTTTTCGACTTTTTTTGGTAAAATCTTCATGGTTCCTCAAAATTAGGCCATTTACTAGTTAAATGTGGAATTTCAATAGTTTTTTATTTCGGCCAAATTTTTTTTTTTCGTTGGTAGCATTAGCCATTTTCAGACGTTTTTTGCGCCATCTTCGTACACCTCCAAGGAACACCAACTGCGACCCTTGCTTCATTCTCCTCTGCCATAGACATTGCCAGAGACCCGATCCCAAATTTATCGGCCCATAATCGTTGATCTCAGAGGGTGCATGACGAAAACAAATAATAAAAACCGTTGGAAAACTAGTTTTGTGCCAAAAAATAAAACTGAGTCCTGGGCCTATTTTTTTTGACTTTTTTCGGTAAAATCTTCATGGTTCCTCAAAATTAGGCCACTTACTAGTTAGATGTTAATTTTCAAGACTTTTTTATTTCGGCCAAAATTTGGTTATTTTTCGTAGGCTAGCATTGGCCATTTTTCGGACGTTTTTAGCGCCACCTCAGTACACCTTTAAGGAGCACCAACTGCGACCGTTGCAACATTCTCCACTGCCATAGACATTGCCAAAGACATGATCACACATTTATCGGTCCATAATCGTTGAACTCAGAGGGTGCAGGACAAAAACAAATAATAGAAACAGTTTGAAGACTAGTTTTGGGCCAAAATATAAAACTGAGTCCTGGGACTATTTTTTCGACTTTTTTTTGGAAAAATCTTCATAGTTCCTCAAAATTAGACCATTTACTAGTTAGATGTGAAGTTTCAATACTTTTTTATTTCGGCCAAAATTTGGTCGTTTTTCGTAGGCTATAGCATTGGCCATTTTTCGGACGTTTTTTGCGCCAC
>JBBPDJ010000017.1:17963770-17980572 GCA_037974625.1 Cucumis cinereus | reverse complement strand
AATAAATAAATAAATAAATAAATAAATAAATAAATAAATAAATAAATAAATAAATAAATAAATAAATAAATAAATAACAGATATAAGACTCTTTTTTTTACTTTCCACATCGAACTTGCAGCTTCCTCATTAAGTTATCCATTTTCTCTACTTTAATCATTAAAACTGGTTTTCCTCTGCCCACCCAAATAAAAAAAAAACTCAATGTATACTTCAATTAATCCAGGATTAAACAAAAATTAAATCGTAAAAAGTAAAAAACGTTGGAAAATATAGTTTAATTAAAAACTATTTAGACAAAATGAATTTAATATTACAATCTAGATTCAAAATGCTACATCCAAACATGATTTTTGAATTATAGCACAATGCATTTCAATCTGTCCAAACACCCTTAAAATTCTCAAGAAAATTTTGTTTTTCTTTCATTTGGATGAAATTTTATTTTTAAAGAATTAGATATGTTAGCGTAGTCTAAGCATTTTTTAGTTTTATGATTATAATTACACACAATTGCATAGTTCAATTCTATCAATGTATATGGAGTGATAGAGACCTCTATCAGTTTCTTTGACATGTAATAAATGTTGAAAATTTTGTTATAACTTGTAAATAGTTTGACCCATTTTTCTATATTTAAAAAGCTCCCTTAAATTTATGTTATCAAATACACATTTACAGTAAAAATTTAAATGTTATATTACTTTATGATTAAAAATGGTAAACTATAGTCTAATTAAACGACTATGGATATTTTCATCAAGTAATTATAATAACTTTTAGACTATTTTCATAAATTTTTTTTAAAATTTCTATGGACTGTATATAGGGATGCTGATAGTTGAATCAATTTGGAAGCTTGACTAACACCCATTTGGTACGAATTAAGATTACACAAACATTTAATGTTAGCGACAAAGTTAAAGAAAGTGGTAAGCTTCAGTTGCTGATCCATTTGGCATTCGCATCAACAAGATGTTTGATGAAAGTGAAAGGGATTGCATTTTGCATTTTGCATTTTGCATTAGAAAGAATGTCATCAAACGTATGGAATCAACTGAGACACATAGATTCTTGTGTATTGTAGCTAACACAGATCTTCCAGAACCTTTTTCTTTTTCTTTTTCTCTTTATCAATTTTCAAATTTATTTCTTTTTTTCGTTTTGTAATTTGTGTCCCCCACTTCCTTCTTTTTCTTCTCAGTAATTTCCTCTGATTTCTCTGGTGACCCATTGCACGTTTCTTCTGTTCATCTTTGCAGTCCTCACTTCCGTTCAACCCCTCCAACATTACACACACAACCTCTGTCTCTCCAACCATTGTCTTCTTCTTTTACCAAATCCATTCTAACTTCCTCTGCAATTCTATATTGCAAGCTTCAATTAATGGAGTTGAAGGGTTGTTACCAAATCCAATAACCCACTTCTTTAAATGCCAAATTTTGAACTTTGGAGAAATTAATTGCAACCCTCGACGATTGGTTCTCTGATATGTGCTGGAAGGGGTTGTGAAACAGTTTTAGCTTGTGGGTTAAGAAAATGGGCCCTCAGGAAGTTTCCCAGTCCGACATTGATTTGGAACAGGGGAATCATCGGCGGTCTGTCAGCGGTAGTGATTTGAGCGCCGATTGTAGCGTCTATTTCTCTGACGCCGACGAGGGTTCGTGTTATTCTCAGTTTTTTTCGACCAACGGTGGTTCTTACGATGAGTATAGGTTTGCTTTCGTTTCTCAGCCGGAGGTTGGGGTTGTTTCGGATTCTCGGCGAGTTTCGTCGGTTTCGGATCGTTCTGTGGAGGTTGAAAATGAAAATGGGATTACTGAAATTAAGGTGCATTCAGCTAAAGTAGAGAGGGATTGCAGGATTTGTCATTTGGGTTTGGAGAGTAATAGCCAAGAATCTGGAATCCCAATCGAATTGGGTTGTTCATGCAAGGATGATTTAGCTGCTGCTCACAAGCATTGTGCTGAAACCTGGTTCAAAATTAAAGGAAATAAGTAAGTCTAATCCTTGTTTTGATTAAGTTTTGATGTTATTTCTTTCCATAGGTTCTGATCATATTTTTCTCTCAGGCTATGTTTATGTTATGCTTCATAGTTCGTTTGAGTTCATCTTTTCATATTATTTTCTTTCTCCTCTTCTTTGGTCCGTTCTTGTGATGAGCATCTTCTGTGTTAATCCTCATGGGGTTGGATTATCCACAAATTTAAACATTACCTTTTCTTAGCTTTAAGGTAAACCCCTCAGTGTAATGAGCTTGAATGTTGCAAATTTAAGGATGCTTACTTAGAGGAAAAGCTTAGACGTATGACATGAAATAAGAGTTAAGCATACGAAAGTGCGTTTATGTATCTCCAAGCAAGTTACACTGATTATTCCTTCTTCCTTGACGTTTTTCTGATGGCTTAGGAATCTCTTTATTTCTCTCTACCCCCCGCACCCTCGTATAGTGGGTACTCCATTGTTATACTGAAGCATAATTCAGTTGAAGTGGGGAAAAGTTATAGTGATCACTCAGCAGATCACTTTAAGATCTCTAGTTTCTTGATATGCCAAGTTTGCAGTTTTCTCAACCTGTTTAGTCACTCGATTAGCTCCTTCAGTTCCTAACAAATGGCAGTTCATCTTGTGTTAACCAACTGTTGGTTCCCCGCTATTAAACATATTGATCATGGAACTTTGTCTCAGTACATTTCTAGTGAATCTATCTCTCATCGATCTGATTCATGCCCTTGATCTAACTTTCCTTACAGTACAATAGTTTTTCGTTCCAATTGCTTGGCTCGATCCAAGTCACTACTTAAGAGTTCACTGTACTGAGCTGCTTTAGAAGCGTACTATCCATAATGCTTCTCCAGGGAAAATAATGTTGTAGGGTTTGTTGAATCTTGTATTTCTGCTGTTATATATAGCCAAAAGAAAGATATCCATAAAGAGTTTTAAGGCTGTCAAGATGTAAGGTTAAGGGTTATGCGATCTGTTGTGGAAGAAGGATGATGATCAATATTTCGTTTGATGTTAAAATTACTTTTCCAATATCAATAATGAATAGAATATGTCAGCACACATTTGAAAAAGGGTTATTTTTTAATCACCGAGAAAAAAACAGACGATTTGTTCTTGCACTTGGCTCTGAATTTCATTGACAATTGATTTGACTCCACTTAGAAAAAAGGTACATGAGTATTGTTCCTGGACAAAGATTCTGAACATAGGTGATTATAGCCATCTTTAATCAACTATTTATTGTGGGTTTCGATCAAATGTCTTATTAATTGGTGATATTTGTTCGTTTGGCTAATTTAATCATTATTCTTGATCTTCTTGAATCTTATTGTCAGGACATGTGAGATTTGTCATTCCATTGCTCGGAATATTCTCGGACCAAATGAGGTTGAGCTAACAGAGCAGTCTAATGAATCCAACAACGCCTCCTCGACAACTACAGTTGCTGCATCAATTCCCTCATCAGATAGCCAAAGTTTCTGGCGTGGGCACCGGTTTCTGAATTTTCTGCTCGCTTGTATGGTATTTGCTTTTGTTATATCTTGGCTGTTTCACTTCAACGTGCCCTCGTAAACATATTATTGCGTAGAAGAAAGTAGTATCGAAACGGGAAATCAGAACAAGGAACTTGCAGAATTTGCAGCTGCAAAAGACTCTCCAGCGAATTGCCTACAGAGTGTCCATAACTTCATATAGATTATCATCCAATACACATGTACCTACCCCAACATTCTCCACAAAAAAAGTTGTTTTTTTCACTGCACTTCCATTCAATTCCAAGTTAAAGAGAAATGTGGTTCAGTCGAGAACATCCATGATGATTCTAAGTTTTCCAACGAGCATCATCTCTCTTTTTCCTTATTATTATGAGTTTTCAATATGGCTTCTGTGAATGATATCTTGTTAAACCATTTGCTTGTTGAGCATTATGATAATGTATAGGAGAAACCCATCAACAAGCTCTGTGCTTTCTCAAGGTCTCTCCATGTTTGTAAAACTTGGAATTTAAGAGAGTATTCTTTTGATTTTTGCTTAAATGAAGAACAGACAATTTTTCCTTGTGGACCAGAACAGGAACATGTTTCGTCCTGGTGTTGGGGAAGACGAGGCGTGTTTAGGGATGGGACCTGTCTGTTGTCAAATGCAAACAAAATTTTGTCAGGAAAACTCATCAAACTGTGGGGTGAAGAGCTGCCCTTTTATTGGAACTTCGATAGCTACGAATCTGTACAAAAACTAAAGTGGCTTTTATTTTGAGACTTCTTTGTTAACACTGTTATTGTTCAAAGAAAGAGATGTTTCTTTCCAACTACCTATCATATATATCCACTATTTTCGAAAAACCATTGTGGAGACCTCGATTTTGATGATTCCGATCTACACTTGTCCTTTCTCTTTCAATTATGTGGGCTAAATATTCCTTCCTAATGAGGAGCCAAATGGGATGACTTTGTTTTTCTTTTCACTCAGGTTTTTGGTGAAATAGACTTGGCATTAGCATTTGTCGCACATTCTTGACCGCCCTTCCAAAAATTATCCATTTTTCTTTCACTATGGCTTTGTGATCTCATGGAAGAAAATTTGTACTTTGGATAGTTGAATGGGATTTATGAATATTATTGGGTTTCTATGCATCAAAGTTTGTTTAATATTAGTCCATACACTTAATCCTTGTACTTTGAATAAAATCAGTTAGTTGAATCTCATATATCTTTAAAACTAATATTATAATTTAATTGATTTCGATAAAAAAAAAAAAACTAACTTTGATTTAGTAAATTTAAGAATTTACTAAGAGTATAAGAACTAAAACTAGACAATGTACAGGAATTAAAATTTAAAAAAAAATTTAAAAAAACTAAACAATTTAAAAAATATTAAAGTATAGGGGATCATAATGATATTTTAACCATAAAAATATATAGAATCTGCAACCGAGATGGACGTATTTTCATCATTAGCGTAATCAGGTATATTTTCAATCAGAATGAAAGTGACTTTTGCAGGTCTCTTTGTACTCACAAAAGGCTTAAGAGATTACATAAAAAGGAGTATGAAAAAACAGTAAAATTGAAATAATAGATTTGCAAGAAAATGAATGACGAATGAGACACAGTTTCATAGTTGACCAGTGATTTTGATTTATTTTATTAATGTGGGCATACCCATTGCATAAGGCAATGCCATGTGCTCCCATATGGATATATACACATCTTATACCCATTTCAAAGCAGAGAGATAGCTTGTTAACTTCTCCTTCTGTCTTTTAAAAAATACATATAAACCTTCCACAACCCTCCTCGCATGTCTCAAAAGTCAACAATCAAAATTTTTAAGCATCAAAATACTTTCAGTAATCTATAAATGGTGTCGATTTTTTTACAGAAAACTAAGAAAGTGAAATTCAAAATGATCTAAACCAATGAACTAGAGGTTAGATGACGTTAATTCCTTGATCCAACTAAAAGAAAAGAAGAGGGTCCAGTAAGTCCCCTCTTAATTCCTGCCTAAATAATTGCCAATATGAAAATGACAATTTTCAGAATTAAAAAAAAAAAAAAAAACAAAGGAATGGGATTGGTTAAAGAAAGTAAAATCTAAATACTGCATTTCCCAATAAAATAGATATATAACAGATTACCAGTCTTGGGAAAAGGAGCCAACCATAGGGGCAAGGAAAGCCATTAGTCTCTACATTGTAAGAAATAAACAATCCTCCACAAGCAGTTGTGTTGTTTATGCTAGGCCCCATTCATCGTGGTATTAACGTGGACAGCGTTCCCATCTTCGGGAATCTTGCCATTTACTTGATGAGTCCTTTGCCTCTGAACAAACAACAAAAAGTACATGTTAGATAGAGTAAGATGAAGATGAGTGATCTTAGAATCCCAACTCTAAAAGGGAAAGGAACTATTCACCATACATACCCTATCAGTGGGGTCTACGGAATTCCCATTCAAGAGCTTGTGACTCTCATCTCGGGTCTTCGTATCTCTCTCTTTTGTGCTCAGTGGCAATAGAGCAGTCCCATTAGTTCGATCAGGCAACTCTGCAAAATGAAATCCCAATAGATAAGATTGAACTTTCTACAGGATCCCAAAATTAGGACTTCAATAAAGCCATGATTACGAAACTAACCTGGCAGTTTCTTATCAACGAAAAAGACCACCAAATTAACAGTATACCTATAGGGAATCAACCGATTTTGTATTAGTGGTAAAAGAGATGGTACTGGATATGGAAAAATCTGAACAAGAACACATTAGTCTTACCATGCAACCACAACATCTACGGTGTAATGTTTGCGGGATGCTATAATCAACAAACTCTGAGTCACAGCAAGCAACCATGCCAATTGCTTTATAAATCTGTAGTAATTAACAAAAGTAATTGGTATGGATAGGCAATTTACAGGTGCACATGGCAACACCAAGACCAAAAAGCATTATCCATGAATAAGTACCTTTGCGTGCCATATTTCTGATAACTCCGGACAAAAACAAGAGTGAAGATCATGTGTGATGAAAAAATCAAATCACCACAACCGTATAATACACCTCTAACTGCATTGAACCAGCAAATTAAGACTCGTACAAGAACCAGTTACGAAGGAAGAAGAAAAACCAGAGAATGAAAATTTGACTATCAAGACACTTACAATTCATCAATAGTACTTCATATGCATTATCTGGAGGAGGCAACGTGGCAAGTCTTGAACCCTGTATAATGTGGCTAGAGTTCGTAAATTGTAACGCTAAAACAATCATCAAATTTAACTACTGCACAAATAGTTTTAAAAAAAAAGATTAAGGAATTATGCCTCTTACAGAGGAAAATAATTAACACCGAAGGGGGGAAAAATAGTACACCGCTTGCAAAGGAAAGAAACTCATAGAGCATTCAATAATAATTATAATTATGTTAAAATGTACCTCACGACAATGATAGTTTGGACCAGGCAGTTGTGTAGAATAAAATGTTAGGATACGAAGAATTTGACAACCCTGGTGGAAACAGATTCAATCACTGAATTAGGGGATGCAACAAGTTATAATGTTTCTAAAGCAAGATAACCAACTTGGAGAAATGATGAGATAAGAGAGTAGAAAATGCAAATGCACAACATAACAAATTCGATAAGATAAATGAATGAATACTCATACTCACAACTAAAAATGCTAGAACCCTGCACCATAAGAGAACTGTATAGATCCTTTTGCTCTTGAGAATAAATGGGTGGAAAGACCACTGCAATTATTTAATTTTAAAAAAAAAATCAATTAGTACACCTAAACTGCAAAGAAAAGGGAAAAGGAGGAAGTAATTCCATCAATGGGAAACAAATAAATGGCAATTTATGCACAATAACATCATACGGGTGGGGAAATCTTTTGCAAACAGGGAACCAGCTTAACAGGCTCATTAAGTACAACAAAAGGAGTGGTGGATTATTGTTTTGCCTGGCCTCAAGAGCTTGATATAATTATATGCCTTGCTAACATTAAAAGAAAAGAAGAACGTTCTGATGAAAACCATTAGCTCAAAGTGATCACTAAACTTAATTGTTCAAGAGATTGTACAAAACAAAGATGAACAGAGAAACGGCAATTCAACTAACAGAATCTGTGAAAATAAAAATACAAAAACAATCTATCATAATTTGCTTTATGCAAATGAGAGTAATTTGACTGGAAAATTGACACACGATTCATTGGTAAACGATTTAAATTTCCAAGGACGCTCATAACAATTGCACAGAAATGAGAAAAAGATTGTGCAATGTAAGAAATGCAGGGTGATAGGAAGAAATTCGAATAAAATAACAATTGAAAGACGACAGCATCAAGATACCACTTACCGCAACAAAGGATAGAAATATGAATGTGAAAAGAGTCTCACTAAGGTAAGCTTTGTCCGGTCCTAACTCCTACATATTAGAATTCTCAAACTTAAACAACAATAATAGAATAAAATAAAAGATGGGAAAGGTAAGAGTGAGAAAGATCAATACTGACAGGGAGAAGGAAGAAACCAACGTCCTGAAGAATTGGACCTGGCCGATGTATGTAGTGAACTCCATGAGCAGCAACTCCATGTATGTACTTATGAGAAGAAAAAAGCTATACATTTAGGCATAGGCTTAAGCATATGAGAAGACAAAATGACAAAAGACTAGGATAGAAGACTTAGAATCATGTAAGGTATTTAAGTTCCTAGAATTAGAATAATGTATCTTTCAAGTCATAGGAAGGAGTAGATATACCCAAGAAACAGCCTAAACCAGTTAGCTAAACCGAACATGGTTGAATGGACATTTCCTAAATTTCTGGACGATGGAGAAACATAACTTCACCTCCAAACAGAAAATTAAAGATGCCAAATACCATAAAATTTTCAAGAGTCTAAAAAAATCTAGAATTATACATTAAAGGCATCCACATACTGCAGTTATTCATTTATTTTTTTTAAAAAAAGGGCTCCATTTCCAAAAGATAATAAAAGTTCAGTCGTCACCCCTACTTTGGATTTACTGGATGCAAATATTAGATACAAACATTATTCAATTTTAAAAGGTGGGACAAATTACGTGTTCAAACTTCACCGGTTCCAAATGTTTGGTTGCATAAGAAAACAAATCAAATAGATTCATCAAAGTACCAAAACCAATTCAAATTTAAAAGAGAGTGGGTGGGTAAACAATTCGTGAAAGGCTACCTGTTAAAAAATTCGTAACAATATAAAGGATCTGATTTCCTCCAAATTCTTTTAAGATTAACATCAGAGAATAATCTTTCCATTAGGAAGAAGATGAGTGGGGAAGGGCCCACGAACAAGCCGACCAACATTTTTCAAAAGAAGGGAAAAATAGAAAGAAAAAGTAAAAATGCTTTAATGCGAGGATGATTCAAAGAAATAGAGATTGAAAGAAATACCTGAAAAACAAGTCCACCAAGAAGGTATTTCCAATTCTCGATGAGAAGGCTGATCTCCGTACTAATCTCTGCGCAGAATCTTTTCCATAGCTTCTCACAAGGAAGAAGAAAAGAGGAAATATAAGAAAAGATCATTTCGAAAACACCAGAAATCCAGAAAAAATTGCAGAAATTATGAAATAAGAAGGGAAAAAAAAAAAGAAATCTACCTTTGACGCTTCGCGACCAATGTAAAGATTCATTTTGAATGCGCGTAACCACCAGTTCCATATTAGTTCAAAGCCAAAATCTGAAGGTCAACATCGCAAACTTGGACATGTCGTTAACAATCCGTAGAATCAATGAAAAGGAAAAATAAATAATCCGTTGCGTAAGTTGGGTAAAAAGGAGGCAAAATGAAAAGGAAATGGCGGTTCGAGGAAATCGAAGATCCAGTTGAAAATGAAGACCGAAGTCAGCGATTGGAATGGGAAATCAAAAGGGGAAGCGATGAATGAGAAACAAAAAAAGGCATTAGTAGAAAAAGAAAGAGAGTTTGTGGGATAATGGAAGATAGTAGACGGAAGAAGAAGAAGAAGAAGAAGAAGGGGGAAAATTGATCGAAGAAATGGAGAAAGACAGTTGAGAAATGGAAAGAAGAGAGGGGGAAAGAAAGGGAAAAGGCTGCTTATTTTTTATTTTATTTTAATGTTTAATTTTTTGTTACTACAGAAAAATAAATAAAATAAAAATAAAAATGAAAATGAAAATTGAAAGAAAGATTTGCCGTTTTGGGTCTGACCTCTTCCACTACCACTACTTCCATTTCTCCGTCTTAACAAATATTAAATAACCCACGATGTGGGGGAACCCCAAAATTAAAATACCTAAATTTACGCCCACTTCTACATTTTTATTTTATTATTTATTTATTTTTCCTTTTACACAAAAAAACAATTCATTCTTATATAAATATATTCACGTGAAAGTTTGAAATAAATAAATAAATAATAATAATAATAATTACGATATTCTGGATAATAAAAATAGAAAGCATATATTCTCCCAAAGTTCAGTCTTTTGAGAAAGAAGTTAATTACCTTTGGTGGCATATCCAACGTGACATTATTATCTTTTTTTTTTTTTTAATTATTTAAAAAAAAAAAAACAAAATTCAAGCCAGCTTGATTAAAACCAATATAGCACCCAAAAAATAAAATAAAATAAAATAAAATAAATTTGTTGGAACTCCCCACCCAACCTATGGCTAGATAAAGACTTACATACTCTACTAAAAGAGGAAAGAAAAAAAAGTATTTAGTGTGATTTTGATTTAAATGTATGCTGCATTAAACACTGGAAGAAAGATGCAGACTTAGGTTCTCATTTATGGTTTAGGGCCACCCCAATGCCAAATAATAAAGAATGAACACTTAATCTTCTATGGGAAATTATCTACCACATGCTTTAATTATATATTTACCGATATTTTTTGTTTCGTATATATCTACTACCGAGATCAATTGATTCTTGAACTCTTCCAAGATTGTTTAAGCTTCGAGAGCATTTGATGGACTAAGCTTGATTCGTGTAAAACCAATGCAAATCAAAACAACCTAGTCAATTTTGTCTTTTTTTACCTTCTTTCACACAAAGATGTATTAGAATTCAACCTCCAAGAGTTGGTTGGTGGTGGAGTCCACTGCTCTTGACTCACCCAAGTCTCAGCTTTTAACCTTAGATAGAAAAAGAAGGGGTCAAGTCCACGCCAAGGCATTCATGGAGTTACAAAGTTGGACCCAACCAAACGCTTCTGCCACCGTGGAGATGGGGATGAGATCATGGCCCCCGGCCCAATTCCCTCTTCGTTTTTTCTTTTTTTTCTAAATAAATAAACAAATTAAATTTCGGTGGTTTCAAAATCTATTTTGTTACATTAACTTATCATTGAATTGTAAGTTTGGAGATTATTCTTTTAAATTTAAAGGAAAAATGAGAATGAAAATAAATATATGTTAATCATTGATGAACTATATTCGTATTAGTAAAATGATATTGTTTACTTGATGGAATATTTTGGTGTTATTGATGATTAAAAAAACGTCAACTATCAATACCGAGCATTATCTATTAACACCATATTTTTGTCAAGATTTTCAAAAGGTTAACATTCTATTTTAGTTGACCGTTAAACTAGTTGAAACTTTTAGTTGTCAAGTAAGGTTGGGTCAATATTCTCACACCCTCATTTTATTATAGTCTATAATTTTTTTTGACGTCAAATTGATTCCAAAATTGAGGAGTGATTATGACAAATAATGAGATAATATGTTATTGGTTTATATAAAGTTTAAGATATATAAAAGAAGTAACATTAGAAAGCAACTAGAAATAAGAAACGCATGCATATTAGTTCATCTTAATTAGATGGTACATCCATATTAAACATATCTAACAACTGAATTAAAATGACACTAATCTCACACTAATCTCACATAGCTTAAGAACAGGACATTGTCTGTGTGTATATATGGAGAGAGACAGTGTGTGTGTGTGTGTGTGTGTGTGATGAGTGATGGAGGCAACTCATTGGAGAAAAAGAAGAAGACAAAGAATTTTGTTATTTGTAAGGCAATGACAAGTGAGAGAGAGAGAGAGAGAGAGAGTAAAAAGATGGGGAATTTTGATGTAACACCAAAAACCCAACTGCACTGCACTCAAACTCTCTTCTCTTGCATGATTCTAAGACAACCAAGATGAACTAACAACAGTTCAAAAGTACAAAACGACTTCGTTTTTTTACCTTTTTTTTCTCTAATAATAAATAAAGCTGTATTGCTGAAGCCCTGAACATGAATAACAGCCACATAATTCAAACCCAAATCAACTATGGTTAGTCAACTTAATTATCATACATTATTATCCAATTAAACCATATCGAGTTTGAATGGTAGAATGAGTGAACAGTGAACAGCTGTTGAGTCACTTGTCATCTGCATACCTTTTACCCATTTACATCTCAACATATTAAAGGAAATGCTTACATTTATATCCTTTTGCTTAAATAAGCACACTCCATTTTAATATTACCTAAATTTCATTAATATATATATATTTAGCTATTTACATGTCAACATATTAAGTCATACTCTAAATTATTAACTGCTTTTGTCACATTCTATTTGATTAGCATGCTATATAAAGATACATATTTTTTTTTATTTTAATTCAAACAAGCGTGGAGGTGGAAATTTAAATTTTCAAGTTAAGAGAAAGAATATATAAATCTAACCGTTGCTAAATATCTGACTTTTTAAAAAATTATTTATATTTTGTGATATTTAGTTTTGTGACGTGGTAACATTCTTTTTTTCTTTGAGAAGGTGTGATGTGATGTGGTAACGATTAATTATTATTATTTATATAAATATTATTATCGTTCATTTCTTTCGGGTCTTTATCTTTTGTTTCATGTTGGGTTCAAACTATATTAAAATTTTATATAAAAACATTATATTACATTCCTTAAATAAATGTTATTTCCTCGCAACTAAAATTCTGGATCTTTCATATATTTTAAGTCCCATAAATAAAGGGAGTGTTTAGATTATATATAATTAAATTTGTCTTCATCAATTAGCTTAAGTTTTTTTGTTCAATTAGTGATTTAAGAATACTATATATTTAATTTTATATAAATTTTTTATATATGTATTAAAATTTCATATTTACCTAATATTGTGTATAAGTTTCTTAAGATAACGATAACAATTCTAGAATTTTGAAGTAACATCAAGTGAAAGTGTTTTGTATCCATATAAATGTCATTTTCATAAACAATAAGTTGAGAATTTGAAATCTTATTTTCAAATGGTTTATTTAGAAATTATTATAGGTAGATTCTCTATTTTTGACGTGTAGATTTGTCCTGAACTCGTGGATGAAGCTCCTCTAACGTTTGTGAGTGCATCTCAGACCTATAAGAGAAATTTCACTGGTGTGATGCCGAATAGAACATCTAAGTTAGCATCAAGTGTTTAACCATGATTTCGCTTCACATTGGAGGAAATAAAACGGCCATATTATTCCCGTCCCTTTGTTCTCTACTTTCGTTTTTCTCTATTTTTCCCATTTTTCCAGAGGTGTATGGCTATGCTACCGGAAGAGCCCAAGACAAGGCCCACCAAATGATATAGGCTCAGTCAGGCCCTAAGGCCCATATTCTAACTGAGCCCACCTTCTCTTCTTTAAGTTTCCAAAACTACCCTCTCTCAACACCATTACAGGTCCACATCTCTCCTCTTCCTCTCTCCACCTTCTGAACATATCGTCGACGCTCTTTGAAGATAGAAGAAAAGCCCTAATTCCAGCAGTTAAGTTGGTTATGCTGTAAATCCCCTCGACCATGGCGCTCCATACATCTAATTTGTGCAGCAATGTGAGTTCTACTTCTCACCTTTGTTTGTTCTTCTCTTTCTACTTTTCATTAATGCTATTTTCATTTGCATTAATTGCTGTAACGTAATCGATTTCTGTTCCTTTAATGTAAGCTGTATCTGGAATCTGGACGTTAATTTTGAAATATTTCGGTGATGTTATGATTTCTTAGGATTACGTTACCTTTATCGGCAATCGAAAGAGCGTTCGCTGTTCGCAGAGTTTTTCGGTGTTTCATCATGTTCCTTCAGCTCTTCCTAAGCAATGTGAAGTTCGGTTGGTTAAATCGTCTAGTGGAGGATGTGGATTTCTGTTGCCCACTATTCTTCGTCAGGTCGGTTCAAGGAATGGAAATTTCAGTAAGTTTCCTTGAAGTTCTGTCATTTTTATGAGCCCTAATCAATTGCTTTTGAAATTTGTTTGAGCTTTTATTACTTTCCTTCATGAAATTTAATTTCACTTTGAGTTTTGTTCCAAATTTTTTCGGTTAAATAGTATTTTGTTTAATATCTAGTGCAGGGCCTTGCAAACAAACATCCAGGAAGCTCTCATTTCGACCTTGTCAACTGAAAGCTGAGAATTCTAGTGGTGAAAGCATTACAGTTGATGCAGAAACTTTGGAGCAGGACCTTCAAAACGCCATTGCAGATGAAGACTACGCAAGAGCTGCACAAATCAGAGATACATTGAAAGCTCTTCAAGAGGATAGCAAAACTTTAGTATTGGCAGCCAATGCTAAGTTTTACGAATCGTTTAGGACTGGGGATCTTGCTGCAATGCAAACTCTTTGGGCACGAGGAAATAGTGTTTGCTGCGTGCACCCGGGAATGAGGGGGATATCTGGGTACGACGATGTCATAACGAGCTGGGAGTATGTATGGGCAAATTATGAGTTCCCGCTGGAGATTCAACTCAAGGACATTCAAGTTCATGCACGAGGAGATGTTGGATATGTTACATGTGTGGAATTGGTGAAGACGAAAGGTAGCAGTTGGGGGGGACAGTTTGTTACTAACGTATTTGAGAGAATTGATGGTCAATGGTTCATCTGTATTCACCATGCCTCACCTATAGATTTGTAATAAAAAAATTTCCAATCATACATTTTATTCAAACGCTTCAAAAAGATTGATTTCTTTTGCGATGGTTTGTTGGACATCTTTCGAGTTGAAGTTGAAAATATGTGATAGCCCTGTTTTGATTTATTTAGATATAAAAGGGAAATTTGGTTTCTAGTAGAGGCATTTTGATTTGGTTTTTTGACAACCAAGTAAAGATTAGACGACACAAACCCAAGGAAAGTAAAAGTTGTAGAGTACTGTCTAATTTCTCCACTATATTGATCGTGTTATTTTCTATATTATACATAGATGGTGATTTAATGGTGTTACCAGGCAGTGCAAAATTAGTTGGCCAAAGCCAATACAGATTCTTCAAAATGAGGAGGATGAGAGAATATTATTCAGTTCCACTGCAAAGGAAGAATCTTCAGTTGCTTTAATAGGAACAAAAAACCAGAGATTAGACCCTTCCAACGGGAGAGTGGGGTGGATTTGAGGCATATCTAATACTATCAAGCTGCCTTTTTTCATGCACTCTATTAATTCCATTACAATCGGGACTCTTGATCATTTTTTCATCAGGTGCAAATTTGCTTGCTTCCGAGGGATCAGCTAGATTTTGACCATTTAAAACTGCAACGCATATGAAAAATGCCTGTAACATAGAGATTGATGAATCGAAACGAACCTCAAAGAACCCACCCTTCAAGGGTGCCATGCTGAAGACGGGCTTATCTTGTTGATCACCCTAAAACAAAATGGAGAGACAAGATTATTAATTGACGGAAAAAAAAAAAGAAGGAAAAAAAAATGTTCATAATCAATTTTTCAAGTTTTACCTTAACAAAAAGTTCAAGGCATTTGGAGATGGGACACGCCTTGGATGTAATTCGTTTGTTCGGAATGGAAAGTATACGCAGTTTGCAACCTTCATCCCAACCACCACAGTCACAAACTCCGCCAGATCTCCACCTACTGATCAATGGAGAAGGCTCTCCACTGCTTGGTGACCCATGAGCCGCACCCGGAAGTATTACTATAGCATTATCCTCTGACCAAGACGCCATGCAGTTCTCCATCAAAACGTTACCACTTTGTTTCCCATCGTGTTTTGAGTTGTCGGTAGGAATCTTTAAAACAATGGCTGCAAGTTCTCTATTTTTCACTATGATTGCTGATTCTCGATCCCCTGGTCTCATCTCAACACCAAACAAAATCGATTCTCTTAACATATATTTATCATTGCTGTGTTCATTTGTTTTATAATCAGAATTGACTTTCATCTGCCCAATGACATTGTAGGCATAGCCAAAACTTCTATCCCTATTCCCTGGTCGTATCCAACCACTAGTCTTTCTTTTTATTTCATTAACTAGGTAGAATGTATAACTCTGCCCTGATCCATTCTTCCCAGACGGGGTTAAATCTTTAGCTGTGGCTGCAAGGACATTTCTATTGTTATCCACCAATAATTTAAACAAGGGAAAACCATTATTTATCGTGAACTGTAAAAGGGCTTGCATTGGTGATTCGTCATGCTTCTTTTCATGAGCGCTGCCGATACCGGTTGGCCAAAGGCTTAACGAGTTGACATTTCCTTCTATAGGGTGTTGAGGATTTGAGGATTTATGCTTCAGTATGGGCTCTATCCACCTTCTTAAGGGACTCGACCTTGTTCTGTTATGTCCACTTACCTTCTTTCTATCTGAACTATCTGAGGAACCAGTGTTTTCAGAAATCACTGGACCAGATTTCGGACAAGTATATGTGGAACTTAATTGTGGTACAGTCGAACTCTCCTTAAAACTGAAACTTCTTCCCATCCGACCTAAACTGAAGCTCAAACGACGAATTGGTGACGGATGCCTACCTTTTCTAGCTCCTGGATCAGGGGTTCTATCATCCAATGTATCAAGAGTATCAACAAGGTTGGAATGGGTAAGCTTAGCATCCGAGTCTCCTTTTTCCATTTGTTTACTTCCAGAAGGTCTTAAACTTGGCTTCTGATTTGAGAAAGGGGATAATTGGGATGAGGAACATGAAAGTTCTGCACTAGTACCACAGACTAGAGGATCTTGCATTCTGCCCATCAAAGGATCAACGTCAGCTAAAGAAGGCAATGGACTTGAGTAGGGAATATCGGAACCGCATTCAGAAGAGAGAATATCCTCGGGAGAAAATATTTCTGAATAAGTGCATGAGTTAACCTCTGTCATATTCTCATCAAATGACGTTCTGGGATACAAGGTGTGAAATCTGTTCTCTAAATCCTTCGGCTTCTGTTTTAGTAGGAGTTTGGCATCTTGCTTATATGTCAAATAATTGTAAGGGACATCAATATCTGAGTACTGCATTCCCCCTCTCTTCTTTGTTTCATCATTTTCAA
>JBBPDJ010000017.1:17941198-17963670 GCA_037974625.1 Cucumis cinereus | reverse complement strand
CCTTTTTATGATCATTCAAACCAAGTGATGTGTCATAACTCGATTTTGATGGTATCTCTCCTTTCACTAAAACCATCATCTCGTCTGCTTCTTTTTTCCGGATATTTGTCTCAACCTTTTTATGATCATTCAAACCAAGTGATGTGTCATAACTCGATTTTGATGGTATCTCTCCTTTCACTAAAACCATCCTCTCGTCTGCTTCTTTTTTCCGGATATTTGTCTCAACCAGCTTCTCCGCTCCATGATTCATTTTACCACCTAAAATGTGTGCACTTCCTTTAGGACAAGGTAAGACTCCCGAATGTCTTACATGAGAAGAAGAATCCACCATTTCTAAACTCGATGTCCGATCTGAACACTTTGTTCTTTCTCTTTGTTGCTTCGTGTTGGAAACATTTCCCCCTGATGAAGATGATGTGCAATTAGAATCCTGCATTTCTAAACTGGGCGTCCCATCTGAATGCTTTGTTCTTTCTCTTTCTTGCATCATGTTGAAAACATTTCCCCTTGATGAGGATGATGCACAATTAGAATCCACCATTTCTAAACTCAACTTCCGATCTGAACGCTTCTTTCTTTCTCTTTCTTGCATCACGTTGGAAACATTTCCCCCTGATGAGGATGAAGTGCAATTTCTTTGTATACTTTGCCCCACCTTCATTACATTCTTTGAACCACTATGAAAATCGTGGGACTGACTAGCATTCCGGACAGAGTTGACACAATGAGCACCCTCTGCCTTATGTGATGAGATCAAACCAGACTGACGTGAACAGTGTGCTCTATCCGATGATGTTTCACTCCGAGTTATACGAGGGAAAGTTGACAAATGACTCCCACTGCACAGTGCACCATCTTTACCTTTAGTTGGGCAACGCAACTGTTTGTGTTTCCAATTCTCAAGCCGTGTCCAATCTAGAACTCCAACATTCAAAGCCTTCTCTTGGAGATTTTCTCTTCTCTCTGGATGAAGGAGAAAGCCTGGCAAGTTTGACATATACCTAACAAGTTCGTCGTCTCCAATCGGACTCCCTTCGAATCTCTTACCCTGCCAGTCCCGAGCAATATTGGTCTCCTTCGTTGACGCACAATACAAATCGCTCCGTGGTCGAACAGAACTTCTCATCTTTAACTGTTCTGGTACTGTTGGACATGGACACCGGTTTGGTTGAGGGAGGAGGACCCCCTCCTTCCCAGCCCTTGAGCTACGTCGGTGGCTTGAGCTCTTTCTGAGCTCCAAACTGGATCCCATACTACAGCAGGTACTGAAAGCTAGTACGTTATTAAACTATGTCAGAAAGACCTGGACGAGCAAAATATACCTCATTCACGGACAAATTTCTAAGACATTCTTATCTTCTATTGTACATCAGAAACATAAAGCTCAAGAACATCTTTCTACAACATGTCAAAGCTATTACAAAACAATTATTACCGTGAACATCCTCAGTTTCTGAGTTTGTTTTTATCAGAAATTACAACGTCGATACCTCACTCTCTCATCTACCAATAGATAATCCAAAAAGAAATTTGGTTATATTTTCCTCTAATTCACCCCTTTCACTTGACCACATTGAGTATACTTTAAGATTAAAACAAAATCGAGCAATGATCTGAAGTCAAAACAGAAAAGTTCACAGATCTACATATTTCTCAACTCTTATACAAACTACTAATTTCAAGCACCGCCTTAGCAACGTCGGAAACCAAAATGTGCATAACAAAAAGGAAAAGAAGAGAGAGAAAGAGAGAGAGAGAGAGGACTGCAGTTCTGCGGGATAAAGACAAAGAACCTGAAATAATTTACAGAGTCAGGCACCAACCAAACATCAGCATTTTGAGAAAACAAGAGCAATGAGGAATGGCAGCATTGTTACCAATCAACGTCAAGAAGAAAGCAACACGCAAAAGAAAGCAAAACATTCTCAATAATCCTTCAGGTTCCGAACATCTCGTGAAGCAAGCAAATGCAAAACAGATCACAAGGAAAAAGAAAGGGAAGGAAATGTAGGATGGAGAAGATGAAGAGACAAACAAACCTTGAGAAATCCAGGAAAATGCGGTGGCTCATAAGAGGAAATAGCATTAGGATGAAGTGAAACTCATCGATCCCGATAAAGATCCGAAGCGTGATTACGACTGAAGGTGAGAAGGAAAAAAAAAAAAAAAAAGAAGGAATAAAAATCTCTTGTAATCTGTTGTGGATTATAAGCAAAGCAAAGAATTGCGACACCAGTGAAGAAAGAAAGATAAAGAGAGAAAACGCTGAAACGCCATTGAATTAATCATTCATTCTTCTCAGAGTTTCTTTGTTCGCTCTGCTCCATGCGGAAGAAGATGAAAGCAAAGTCAGCAATTCCAATTCATCTCCTGATAGTGAGAGTGAGAAAGAGAAGTTTCTCAGATGGAAGAGGAGAGAGAAAGCGAAATTTGTGCATGAAGATAAACCGCACCGTTTTTTCAATTCATCAGACGGTGGTAAAGGAGAGACTAGGCTGGGCTACCGGCTAACCCACTATAGCCGGTCGCATTCATTCGGCAGAAAAAGTGAGACCCACATTACGACTTATTTCTTTATCGCGAATCCCTAAAACGCAATAGGCCCCACTGGTGACGTCAGCAGGTCTCCGTTATTGGGGTTTATGCTGTACCAATTGGTCCTTTCGTCCACTAAAGCCAATGTCTCTATCTGCCTTTTTTCTTTTTTTCTTGTGGACTAAACATTTGTCTTTTTTCCTTTTTTTCGTTAAATTAATATTATTAACCGAATAATCTCAAATATAAAAAACGCTATTATACTTTTTTTTTTTTAATTTAAAAATACGGCGCTAAAAAGATCCATTATTAATAATCAGTCACTTTCTGTTTTTGGGTTTTCGAATAGAAATTCAAGCTTATAAACAATTTCTACCTTATTTTATAACTAATTTTGAAGTTTAAATCATAATTATCATATATTATATAGAAATTGACCGAACAAAACTAAGAAATAAATTAAAAATTAAAAAAGAGAATAAAAACATCAAAATAAAAAATAAAAAAAAAACAACGACAGTCATGGATGACCCTTTAAAAATACGAATTAAAAAAATAAAATAAAACAGACTTATATTAAAAAAAAACAAAAGAAAATAAAATAAAGAAGTAAAGATAAGGTGGAAGCATAGGATAGTTGTAAAATTATACCAATGATTAGCTCAAAACGATACTTTCACGTTTAATTTGTCCGACGAATTAAAAAATAAAAATGTAAAATATTATGGTTTACAACTTGATGTGTTACAATAATTGAAATTGTATGGCATTTGGAAAAATAAGCTTTTGTGTAAGCCAAGAGTCAGAAGGTAGAGGAAATGATTGAATCATATCGCTCAAAGTCATTATTTACATATTTGAATTAGGTAATATATGATATTATTCCCATGCAATTTGATTAAGCCATAAATAAAGAAAACACAACATCCTATTTCATTGTAATGCTTAAACCCACGTTTTTGTACCAAATTTATTCACATTGTAAAAAGGAATATCTATAAAAGTGGTCAAACGGTTTTTTCAATATCTCTCTTTACCCAACATTATCTTTTCAATCATTAATTCTTCTTCCTTCCTCATAATCCTTTTTATTATCATTATTTCGATATGGGATTTTCTATTAATTATGTTCCAAATTTCAATTTAGTTTGGATTAACAATTTTACATTTTGTTTTCGGAGTTGTTCTCTGTAACACTGTCTAATATATGTGTGTGTTTTATGTCATATCATATGTGTTGGATAATTATCTTGAATGTTTGATAATTATCATGAATTTTCATGATTATTCAAGAAAATTCTTGAAGACAAATTTGGGTCATTGGATCAAACACATATATCAAGGTGAAGTTATGGCCATTGGATATTTCACATCTCCAAGAACATTTGTAGCCATTGGATCATACACATATATCAAGGACAAATTAGAGCCATCGGATTTTCTTGATGGC
This sequence comes from Cucumis cinereus, assembly GCA_037974625.1. Lineage (NCBI taxonomy): Eukaryota > Viridiplantae > Streptophyta > Magnoliopsida > Cucurbitales > Cucurbitaceae > Cucumis > Cucumis cinereus. The sequence continues at coordinate 17,959,682 of JBBPDJ010000017.1, read as the reverse complement.
CAAGTATTCTTTGGCTATAAATAGCTTAGAACTCATTGTTGCTAAACCATTCAAAAATCTCCAACAATTGAGTGAGATATAAAATAGAGAGAGTTTCTTCTTATAAGAGAGCTTTGTATATCTCTATAAGAAAGAAAGTTTGTAACTCCTATTTTATATAGTGAATTCTTCTATCCTTGCCCGTGGTTTTTACCCTAATTTGTTTAGGGGTTTTCCACGTAAAATCTCTGTGTTTTATTCTCTCCTTTTTTCTTCTTCATTATTATTATTCTCAATCAACTTTAGTTGAAATCTTACTCTATTCGATTACAATCCTCAATTCAACAATATGAAAACTATATTTTATATGGAAAATGTTGGTTAAAATAATTGGAAAAAAAAAGATGCGAAAAGCAATTTACTGAATTAAATAAAGAGAATGGATAATGGTTAGTATAGGGAGTAGACGCCAAATTTGACGAAAGAAGGGGCGTGTCTACACTCTACATTATTATTAAATAATAAAAATGAGTATACCATTTTTAAATGCATTTCCCTCTCGCTTCTCCAGAATAATATTCTTTTTTTGTATTTATTTCCTATTTTCCACTGCTGTGTCATAATATTCTAATTTATTCATTCCATTTCTTCAACTTTCACACTTTGCCATCTTCCCACTTATTTACTCAATTTTTCAAAACTTTTAACATTTTTGTTGCCTAAAAATACTTTATTTTAAATCAAAATACCTCCATTTATGTACCGATTTCTTTATTGCCTTTTATTTTGGCTATATTGAACTTTTTTTTAAATAAGTAGGCATTTCTTTTTTTAGGTGTTTAAAAAATATATATTTTTTCATTTTCCACCAAAAATCGAGAAAATCCCTCAATTTTGTCATTTTATGGCAAGACCCATGGGCCCATATGATGGAAAGGAGGTGAACCCAAATATTGAAAATTGTTCCCCCCCCCCCAAAGCACAGAACTGAATCTGGGTAGCGTGTTGGTCTGTTGATGATGGGCAAGTGGTGAGAAAAATTCGTAATAATCCCATGAATTCAATTCCCTTTACGTCCAATCTTCTTCCAACGCGCTACCATTCCTATATATCTCCACTACAACACTCAATTCATCAAAGTCACTTCAATCCGAAGAACAAATTCATAAATTGATTTGATTGAAACCCATCTAAATATTTTAATTTAAAAAAAAAAGACTTCAAAGAATAATCAATCGATTGGGACTCCCACCAACATTGGAATCGATTCCACTCCAATACATTATATTTTCTTCGGCTAATCCTCCTCCTATAAATTCAACACCCTAATCCCTTCTTCACCGGCAAGCAACAAAATCACTACACACAACACATTTGATCTTTAAAACATGTCGATCCGTTTCAGCAACTTCTTCCCTACCGATCGCAAGGAACAATACTACGTTCAGGATCGGTCCGGCTACGAAAAGTGCCCTGAAGATCGAAAAGAACGCTACCAGGGCGAGGATCGACGAGTGTTTGACAAATTCTTTGACGATCGGAAGGAACGCTACTACGTGGAGGACCGCCAATCTTACGGGCAATTTCACGAGAAAGATGTCGTTGCAGCCGATTCCTTCCGATCTTCCATAGCTTCAAATTCCTCTGCCATTAACGCTCAGATTGACTGGAAGGAAACCGGTGATGCACACGTTTTCAAGTTAGATCTTCCCGGAGTGAAAAAACATGAAGTGAAACTGGAGATTGAAGACAATGGAGTTCTGTGTATCAGCACTGAAATTAAGGCTGAAAGAGAGGAGAGAACCGATATTTGGCGTCGTGTGGAACGGAGCAGTGGAAGGTACTACCGGCGTATTGTGTTGCCGGACGGTGCCGATGTGGATAAGGTGAGAGCAGAAATGAATAACGGAATATTGACCGTCACTGTGCCTAAATACCAATTCAGGAAGCCCATGGCCAGAGTCGTCCAAATCTCTGGACATTAAAAAAATCCCAAAAGAGATGAAGCATATTAAATAATTATTATAATAATAGTAATAGCAACACTTTTATTTTACGGTTTGAAATAAGAAAAAATAATAATAAAATAATGATCAGTATGTTATGAGTCTTGGGAATTAATAAAATTTTTATTATGTTGCTCTTACAATGAGCGTTTTCAATAATAAAAGAATGTGTGACGCTTAAGATATGCTTTGGCCTATTGCATAGCTTTCGTAAGTTTGAACAGAATTTAGTAAAGTAATTTAATTATAAACTTTTAATCGCTCAAAATTGAGGACACTAACATTTGCGTGCAATGCCAACCATCATTTTCAGTCTCTATTCTACAGTCCAACCATACCGTGCCATGTGTCCGCTACATTATTTTCTTACCTATGCTTCCAACCCTATGTTTGATTTAGGGGACAAAATTCAAATCATTTACAGCTTTTGGCTATAGTAAAAAGAAATAGAATTTCAAATTTCAATCTGATTTTGAACTCCACTATTGTTCTTTTCGGAATATGACATGGTTATTTGAATTGACAGTTAAACCAAATTCCAATTTTACCCTACTTTCCACATTATTTGAATTAGGGAATAAATTAGAAAGGATAATCAATTAAACACAACAAATAAAAATGTTTGATTCGTATAATGCGAGCTATGAAGGTGGGAGAGAGATGATGCAGGGAAAATCGTATTTAAGTCAAGGTGATGGCCAAACAAGAACCAAACTCAACCGTACAATTGTCTGTTTATAGCCTCATAATTAAATGTAAATTATAACCCTAAATTGGCTATTTACGTTACTAAGTATTTTATTGAAATAAGAAATCTATTTTAATGTTTAATTTAAGTGAATTTAAATTACTTTGTTCCAAACTTAAATAACTCAAAATATTTTTCTCTTTATAAAGTTCTGGAATTGGGAATTATTTGTGTTCCAATTGAGCATCAATACTTTTGCGATTTGTTTTTTCTTTCTTTTCTTTAGCTGATTGAATAATTGTAAAAAATATTTTGTGTTTTTTCTCCACTTTAATTTAACATATTTTTAATCACTAAAAAAGAATAAATAATAATAATAAATATATTTTTTTGAATTTAAAAAACGAAATTGGAAACTTTATTTCCAGCAGCGAAGAAGGCGGATATAAACTTTGCAGGGGGATCGCTTGAGGGCGAGTCATGGCATCTGTATGACGTAGAGGTCTATTGCCCATTCACACGCGCACTTTCACCTCACACGCATTAACTTCACAGTGAACATCGTCAGTGAAACACACGCGCTATCCAAAGCGTGTGTCATTAAAACACCACAAAAACAAATTTTCTTATTTTTTGTTTGCAATTACTCGATTTAAAAAACCCCATTTGTTTTGCCTAAAATAGTTGCATCATCCCTCTAAAAAAAAAGTATCGGACTAAAAATGAAGAAGACGTCCCATCATAACCTGGGTGCCGTCCCGCCACCGTCGCCGGAGACCAATCCGGCCGAAAAGACAGTGGCGCACAAGTCTTTATACTGGGGACACGATGCCCAAGTTCTGTTCACCGGTTGGCCAGGAACGAACTCGGGGATGTACGCATTGGCGGTGATATTCGTGTTTGTTCTGGCGGTGATGGTGGAATGGCTTAATTCCTGCGACTTGATGAAGCAAAACGGAGACAATGTTTGGAAGGTGGTGGTGCAGACGGCGATACACGCAGTACGTACGGGTTTAAGTTACATGGTGATGCTGTCAGTGATGTCGTTCAACGGGGGGATCTTCTTGGCTGCGGTGGGTGGCCATGCTGTGGGCTTCGTTCTGTTCAAAAAGCGAGGCGAAAGAAAGATGATCCAATGAGATTCTAAAATGGGCCTTCATTGTGGGCTTTCATTTGTAATGCCCACAAACCCAATAACAAAGCTCATTGACCAACTAAATGCACACTTTTTCTTCCTAAATTCAATTCTCATCAAATCAACACTGAAACTCAAGTTTGTGATAATTACTTTGGTGCGTTTGTTACCCAACTTGTGTTGGTTAACTTAAAGTTTGGGTACCTCATTATATAAATTAAAAACTTACAATAAAACTAGTTGAAAAGTCTCATGATTTATTATTTCGTATTCATAATTTCTTCTTAATTGTAATCCTTGTACTTCTTGAGGAGTGAAAATTGAAGGCATTGGTTATGGTGAAGAAGAATATCTGGGACGTGGAGAAGTAGGTGACACGTAGATGGGAGTACGTCATCAACATTGAATATCTCTATCAGCGACGTTGAAAAGGCAAAAGGCAGTTGAGGAAAGCCAAAGGGGCGGGGCGGGGCGGGGGAGGCAAGTGGACATCATTCCATCTTTTACTAAAACTATTATTCTCTCCTTCCTACTCATATTCCTTGTTATTAACCAATTATGCATCTTTCTATTCACATCATTTTCATTCCAATTTTTGTCAACTCCCAATATCCCCAAACCCTTTTCCTAACATTTTTAATTCTTCTAATTATCAATATACATATTTTTACTAATTATATATATATATATATATTATCAATATTATTATTCAAATTCCTTCTTATCTAATACAATCAAATGGGGGAGTGGGATGACTTGTCACACTCCCAAAAATTGTTTCCAAACCTCCAAAAAACATCAAGTTAACAAAACATCAACTTCATTTTTATTTTTATTTTTATTTTTCTCCAATCTAACCATAACTTACTAAATTTCATCAATTTCCATAGCTCTTAAATCATTTCAATAAGTCCATTCTTGGGGAAGCTTGATTTCATGCTCTGTTGATGACTCTCCAGGGCTGTTGCGTTTTTCACCACGGTTGATTTGCAGCCTCAATAGAACATCTACCAAAACGCCACAATAACAAAAATACATCTAATCATTATCTATTTCTTGAAACTATTTTTTAATATGATTAGTAGTCAACTGTTTTTAACTTTACCGTTGTCTGAATTTAATCGTCCCCCGTCGACGGCTTCGAGATGAGGATTATTGCAAATGTCGTCAAGCTTAAGATTCAAAGCTTTCATCACTTTTGCAGGAACCAACACCGTTGCACACGCTGTGAATCCAAAAAAATAAAACTCATGATTTCATTTTAACTCACACCCAAATTTAAATGCTCACTGTATTCATACCAACCTGGCTTTCGCCGTTCCTCAGCTTCTGCGTTGGTATGTCTAGGCAAAAATACACCAGTTCCGGAGCCCTGTGGCGGTGGAAGCCACGCCGATGAGGACAATCCGTTGAACTCACTCATTCCATTTTTAACCATTTGATGGATTTGTTGCTGTTGATACCCTGTACGAGAATTTAACTGCTCATCAACACTCAAGTTTTGTCGCTGCATAAGAATTTGAATCCAATGAGGAATCAAAATAGAGTTGCTAATTCAACACAAATACAAATCCCCAATTGACTACTATAAGGTAGTTAAAGAGATTTACATGCGGACCATGCAACTTCTGGAAAAATCCGGTCCCGGTGGTCGGGTTTTTCACCGGAACAGAGAGTTGAGATGTTCCTCTGTTTTGATGAAGAACCCCATGGCTCTCATTGATTCGCATCCTCGCAACTTCCTCTGCAACCGCATGCAACAAATCCCTTGTAGGCGGAGGACATTGAGCCTTAGAGTTACCTTTTGGACTTCCACGACTAGAAACTTGACTACAACTACTTCCACTCTCCATATCACACAGAGTCGACTGTGGCGATCCAGACAAAACCCATCCCTGGAAAAGAAAAAAAAAAAAGAAAGAAAGAAAGCCCAATATCAGATAAAATAAAACGACAAGAAACAGAAGAATTATGTTCGAAAATGAAACCAACGTCATCAATGGTGAAGCGAGGCATACGAAGATTCAAACCAGAGACAGAATCCTCCTCGTCTCTTAGCGTCTCGGTTGAACCCTTCAATGACTCAACCAAGCAGTTTTGGTCATTTTGGTGTAAGATGTTATCATCATCAGCAAGAAACTGAGGAGGAAGCCAAAACTCGTCGTCGTCCAAACTCTCAGCCATGACCATTGTCTAAAAGAAAACGGCACCGACCAACTCGAACTCAATATCGAATCAGAAACAGAGAAAACGAGAGTGATTCTTTATAGAAAAGAGAGTGATTCTTTATAGAAGAAAATAAAAAACGAAATTTTAATGGAAAAAAGAAAATTGTATTGGGGTGAGTCGTGAGGGTAATGTACCTACGTGGCACCTTGATTTGTAAAATGTCCATTCTAGAAAAATATGCATCTAATTTGTCACGAAATTATTCCATCCTAATTTATCCTAAAGTATTTTTTTAAAACCCCATTTTTAATGTGACCCATAGACATAGGTCCAAGCATTTTCACTTTTTCTCTCTCCCACAATTTATTCCAAAGAATTTGATAAATTGGGTGCAACAATAGTACATATGCTATACTTTATAAGTTCAATTATATCATTCACAATGGATCACAAGTATTTGATAAATAAATATTAAATTATCGTGTGATGAAGATACTAATTAAAATAGACATAATATTATTTATTTTATAGTTATAATTAGCAAAAAATGGTTTAAATAGATGTATAAAATAAACCTTAAATTTAATTAATAAAATAAAATGTTAAATATTATTAAATATTATCATGTTTTTTTGGCTGTTTTATTATTATGATTTTGAAGATAATTCCGAATGAAGATTGGGGTTGGAGAGTGAAGACTAATATGTGGACGACAATGTAACACCGACCCTAACTTCAAAACACATTATTTGACCAAACATAAAGTTTGCTGGATTGGAGATTTCGAATAGTATTTAAATGGAATACATTTATGATTTGATGTAATTTTTCTTTGGGATCACTTCTCAACCTTAAAAATTTTATCCCAATAGATCATATGTGAATCTTTCATAAATGGCATAGATATTACGTTAGTACAACAATTTTATTTCGATTTTAGGATTTATGTGTTCAGGTGGCTAATTTGTTAACGTAGAGTTCTTAAATATGAGTTTAAAGTTTGGTGTTGTTTTCGAGGTTTTTTTTATTTATTTGTATTATATTATAAAAGTAGTAATACCTTAAACATCATAGTTTATAGATATAAATAAAAATATTTGTTCCACTGATTCTTTAAGTACTTCATTATATTGGACGTAAACGTATACCTAGAAGTGACATATAAGATCAAGGATAAGCAACTACCACGATAAAATACCAAAAATATTGTCCACTTACTTACACGATTCACACAAAAAAATGATGGTAGGTATCATTCAAAAACAATTTAAGAAACGTTAATCGAGCATATTTTTTGAGGAGTGCAAGATTGCAAAACTTGAATAAGTTATTATATTATGTGTGTTGAATTAAATTGTATACATCGCAGTAAAAGATCGTATCGAGAGATTGTTATTTTTATCTTATTCTCTAATTTGATTTTATTAATAACTTTCTTTTTCATATATACACAATTTTGGTTACTTTAAATTTTGTTGTAAGCCATGAAACTAATATATTAGGCACGTTGTGGTTGACTTACCAAAAACCATTCTTCAAACGATCATTTTTCTTAAAGGGAAAAGGATACAATAAAGGGAAAGAATATGGAAAACATTTAAAATTAAAAGAAAAAAAGAAAAAGACTGTCGAGACTAAATGACAAAATGTGATTGGACACTTGAGTAAGCTACACAAAGATAAGTGTAGTCCTGGATGAACCTAAATATTTTTCTTAGGAATACATATTATAAAGTCACTTCAAATAATGGTTTAAATTGGAATCTAGGTTCCTAATTTGTTATGAAGCACATATTTGAAATGATCATGAAATATAACACTATTTTCACTACTTTCATATGTGATGTTTGGGTCTCGTGCACGTTGGGCTTCATTATGAGTGCTCGTGCCCTCGACCTTCAACCCATTGCCCTCTTGGTAGGGTCTTGATATCTTATGAGTTGATATACATGAGAGATCCTTGCACCAACGGCTTAAATAAGAGACCCAAACCCTAAGGTTTCAACGTTTCTCATTTGGAATGTACAGTTCCTCTATGTTCTTTTCCGATACCTCTTGAGTGTGGACTTGCTCTTTCCTTGGACAAAATCTTGTTTTCAAATCGTCTACGAAACAAATCATTAATCGTTGGTGAATTGTATATCATAGGAGGCGAAAGGTGATATTTTTCCATATTCCGAAACCAAACTTGAACAAATTTATAAAGGTGTGTACAATAAGGTTCCTTTTAATTGATCTTCTTCACGTGGGTTCTTCCTTTAAATGCTCATTACGATACTTTTTTAATACAAATAACATCCAGATAATTTATATTTTATAGTTACGTTATATAGATTATGAAACAATGATAAATATGTAGCATAATTATTTAAGATAAGTCATATGTTTCCTTTAGATATCTATCTTCAATACATTTATCCGGTAGAATATACATTCTTCCGTGAATTAATAAATTTATAAAATACAAAATACAAAATAATTAGTAGATCTTTAGATCTTCAATGTTGGTAGCTTCGATATTCAGTTCTTAAAAAACTTGACATCTTGAGAGTTTTAGTGTTCAATTCCTCATTAATTGAAAGACTAAGTCTTAAATTGTTAAGAGATTAAGAGCTTTAATCATCAATTCTTAAGGGATTGAGAGCTTCAAATTTTTTATCCTCAATGCTTTATTCTAAAGCTCTTCAAATTTACTCCAAAACAGAGAGAGGTAAAGTCTATATTGAAGACGTTTTCTTGGGCTTGGGCCCAATTTTTTTGTTATCCTAATTTTTCGATGTCATCGTAATTGATATTTATATATCGAATATCTTCTCAAAACTTATTTTCTTAATTATCTAAATATTCAAATATTTTCCTTAATAGAATTTAATATGATTTTTAGTCTAAAATATCTCTTTAATAATATTTTCCATATTTAAAATATATTTCTAATCTTGGACGAGAGAAAGTTTAATTATTTTCATTGCAATAATTAGTAGAGATTTATTCTTTTGCATTTTGACAGAGGACTAATATATTAGTTTATCATTATCGGCATAATCAAAATCATAGGAACACTAATTTTTTTTATTTACATTAGTATATCAATTTCTGCAGAATCGAAATCATACGAACACCGATCAAAGGTTTGGAGCGGTATAATTTTTCCAACGAGTATCTGCGGCAATTTTTGTTAGGTTCATAATCCAACGAGTTCATTTTTGTTTTCGACAAGTTGATGGGTATGTTTGATCGGTGATAACTATGTTTGTTTTGTTTGATTTTTATACCTATTATTGGAAATATACTGAGATGTTTGCTTGTTAACAAAATTGTAAGAAGTTTATATAACAAAATTGTAAGAAGTTTATATTACATATATACTCTACTATTGATAATATCTTCCTATATTTTATAATGTGTAGAATATAATATACCACAGTGTATATATTAGATACATAAATGTAATATAATTTTATCAAGCATATACCGTAGTGTATATCACAAATTTATATTATAAATATATACTCTAGTAATCATAATAAAAAAATTATACTATAGCCAAATCGAAATAACATTATACTTTTTTTAATTATATAGAAAATCACTTACAAATCTCAAGGTATACATAAGATTAGGTGATGCAAATAGTATATACCCAAACAACATAGCATGCAAATAATATATACCCAAACAAGATAACCCTAAATATACAACAACATATCATAAATTAACTTGACTACACTATATGCCCTAAATACCACAATATATTAGATTTTGACTAAATAGTAACTATATATTAGGTTTAAACTAAATATTAACTATTGTATATATCCAATATAAACTCAAATATATACCAAATGTTGAAGAAAATAATAACTTCAATATATTACAAATTTTAAAAGAAAAAAAATACCTCTAATATATATCAAATATTAAGGTAACTAAATAAAAAAAAAATTTGACAGTATATATAGATTTTGAGTTTTAGGAAAGTCCATATCTTTATCTTCCAGCAGCAACAACTAAATGTTCTTTCTTATCTTTCAGCAACACAACGACATGGAGTTTTTCTGCGGCAAGAGAATAATTTCAATGGAAGAGGAATATTTACGGTTGATGGAATGAGAGTTTTAATTTTAAGAAGATATATTTATTTCCAAATCAAGTTAATTATTTTTAAAAAATATAAAAATATTAAAAGATTGTAAAAGTAAGTGATTTTAGGATTTAGGATAATTAATCGTAAGCTAGGGTCTAAATAGTAATTGTGTTCTAATTTTATTGTAATTATTGAAAAAATAAAATATTGTTGTAAATGATCTAAAACACTAATATTATTGAAATATAAGGAGCCTGATGCGTAGAAATTTGTTTAAGTTATTCAATAAAAAATCTAGACATATTTATTGATTGTAGTCGAAGATTAGTGATAGTTAAATTTGATAAGTTTATTGTTGTGATCATAAATTTTACCATGTGATAATTTTAAAAAAAAAAAAAAAATTGTTTTTGATTTTTTTCTTGGTTCGTGTTTTTGTAATAAGGATATGACAAAACTTAGAGTGGTCAAAATTTATTGGTGATCACATAAAAATACGAATAGTTTTAAATTTGTAGTAAATTATATTTAATTAATAAATGGAAAATTAAAAGGAGAAATACAAATTAGATTTGGGAGATTGGGGAGATTGGAGTGGAGTTCCATTATGTGAAAGTGATAAGGAATCTTAAGCATATGGCACGATTCTTCACGAAACCGAGTTTTTGCAATAAAGTTAATTAAAAATAAAAAGAAAAGAAAAGCATGGAATTTAGGGTTGAAATAAACACTAAAATATCAAATTCATTTGTGCAGAGAGAGATTAAGACGGCGAAAGCAATATTCAGAGAACACATGTTGGGTTCGGCCATTCTCATGTTAGTTCTATGGTCTGATTTCAATTTCGGGGAAGTTTTATTTATATTACCCGCCAATTAGGCAAAATAAATGGCGCCTAATTTGGATTGATTTTCAAAGTATTGTAATTTTGGCTTTTCAAATTTTGTAATCCTTTTAAGACTGACATTGAATCGACATTAGATTTGACTTTTCTTTTCGGGCCCAATACTCTAACAAAACACATAACTAACAGCCGTTTTTGTGTATTTTTTGGAAATTAAAGAAAATATCTTTTCACTGTACCTCTTCTACAGTTTAATCATAAATCTTAAGTGGGGTTCCCTCACTGATATCAAAATCAAATCAAAGTATTTGGTTGATTCCCATGTCCCATATCTTGTCAAAAATCCAACACCTAAACTTTCTTAAACCTAACAATTTAATCCAACAACTTGGTTTTGAAATAATTTATAAAAATATTGCACTTTTAATTACTCTATCAATTTATTTATTTGAACAGGCTTATTAAATATTAAAACTAATTTGATTTATAGAGGTTACAAATTTTTATAGTATTACAGTATAAGTAATTGAGAAATAAAGATGAAAATGAAATGGAGTCCAGCTGTGGATCCATTGGGTGCTCTCATTGTCATAGGATTCTAATTTTGTAAAGAAAAGGAAGAATAATCATTGATAATGTGAATGTGAAATCTAAATCCCAATTCCCAAAACTTGATCTCATTGCTTTTTTTTTTTTTTTTTTCCCCTTTCCCACCAGTCAAATTGTGTGTAGTTGGCAAGCCAGGCTGCACCATTTCATTCCTTTTCTTTAGTACTTGTCACTAAGAAAGGCCTAAATCCTCGTAACAACAACTATTTTTTTTTTTTAAAAAAAAATATTGTCTATTCCACGCTTTAATCTGCTTAAATTACCGCAGAAAGCGGCATGTTTGTGTTGTTAGGTGGGAAGCGGTGAGACCAGAATTAAAGCATCAAACAAAGTGGCGGTGACATATTTTGTAGGTTAGTTGGGTGGAAATGGAATTTATTCAAAATTAGAGTATATATCTAAATTTAAGTTCAACTCTACAAAAATACATTTACATGTCCTAAACAGTTTGAAGGAGGGAAATGAAATGGAATCTAGAGGAGAGGGAGTAAAAATGGAATCTATAGATGAGGGAGTGAAGGGGCAGCATGCGCGTAAATGGCCAACATCCATAGTGCGCGCCATGTGCGTGTTCTTAAGTGACAGATGACAGTTAATGTCGGTCCACGTAACACCAATAACTACCTTACTACGCCCCCACTATCTCTTTTTTTTTTTTCTTTTTTCTTTTCTTTTTCCACCCCTAAATTCTCTCTCCTTTTTTTTTTTATTTTATTTATTTTTCTAATCTAATTAATTGCTTTGATTAATATTTTCACCGTTTTTTTTTTCTTTTAAAATAACTTTAAATCTCTAACAAAAATCAAAGGAAAAAGTGGTGTTATCTCGGTAAAAGAAGAGAAGAAAGTGAAGATTAATATCTACCACGTGGAAAAAGTAAGTGCCACGTACGTGGACTACGTAATCAAACTTTGAATATCTACACTTTTATTGATTCTACTTCAAAAGGCAGTTGAGGAAGAGGCCTAACGGGTAGGGCAGGCAGCCAAGTGGTGACAGATTCTTCTCTCTTAAGCAAACTATTATTCTCTCCCTCTACTCCTTTGTTTAATCCAATATTATTCACTTCATTTTTAAATTAATTAACCCTTTATTCTAAATCAATCATTTTCATTCTAATTTTAGTCAATCACCCCCCCCCCCCCCACTTGAGCCTCCTAACCCCACCCCACTAACATATATTTAAATATTGCAAATGGGTATCATCAATCAATATTATTATTGAAATGTATTTTGTTATATGCATTACACAAATGGGGAGAGGGAGGGGACTTGTGAGAGTCCCAAAAATGTTCCCATATTGGCCCCCAATGCACATGGCTTCTATAGAATCTATAAGAAGAAGAAGAAGAAAAAAAAATTTATTGACACAAAAGAGATGGAAAATACATTTATTTTTTTTCTTCCATCCACCCTTGTTCATCACTTTGAGTGACTGACCATAGCCCTTCACCCAACAAAGAACAAAAAAACTTGTTGTACCTTCTTATATTTTTGCTAGCTAACCCTAGCAATTCATCTGCTTCCTAATTGGAAGACTAAGACTCTTATTCTTTCTAAATCTAACCACAAATCATTCATCTCTCTCTCTCTTTTTATTTTTATTTTTTTCCTTTCCCAATTTTGTAATGTTTACTATCCAAAACTAAATTTCATCAAATTCCTTAACAATCCTAAACCCTTTCTATGTATCTTCGTCTTCCTTTCAGTAAGTCCATTCTTGGGGAAGCTTGATTTCATGCTCTGTTGGTGATTGCCGACGGCTGTTGTGTTTTTGATAATTTCCACCACGGTTCATTTCCAATCTCAACAGGACATCTACAACATCACAATAACCAAAACAGAACTAATAAGATAAGTTTCTGGAAATTGGGGAGGATTTGTTTTGATAATAATTAGTGGTGGAGGTTGTGTAAATTTACCGTTCTTTGAATCGAATCGTCCGCCAGCCATGGCTTGAAGATTGGGCTGACTGCAAATGTCGTCGTAGTTAAGATTCAGAGCTTGCATCACTCTTGCAGGAACCAACACCGTAGAACAGGCTGTGGATTGAAAAAGAAAAGCATGGTTTTCGTTAACTCATTACCAAATTGATGACTGATGAGGATTGATAATTTAGGTTTGTGAAGAATGATGAGAGTATTTACCTGGCTTTCTGCGTTGCTCAGATTGGGTGGTGGTATGTCGAGGCAAAAAGACACCAGTTCCAGCGCATTCTCTTTTGCCTCCTTGAGTTCCCAGAAACAGAGTCCTCATTCCAGAGCCCTGCGGCGGTGGAATCCAAGCAGGTGACGAAAACCCCCTACAGCCTCTCACTCCATTCGGAACCATTTGATGGATTTGTTGTTGTTGATACCCTGCTGGAGAATTTATCTGCTCACCGACAGTCAAGTTTTGTCGCTGCATTATTTCCTTCTGTTGCAGGTGCTGAAACTGCCAAGGAATATGAATCCGATAAGGAATCAAAATAGACTGCTTACTCAACACAAGTACAGATACCTAATTGACCAAATAATTTAGTCGTCATAAAGAAGGTGAGAAATTTACTTGTAGAGCCTGCAACTGCTGGTAAAACCCCGTGCCGGTGGTCGAGGTTTTCACCGGAACAGAGACTTGAGATGTTCCTCTGTTTTGAGGAAGAACCCCATGGCTCTCATTGATTCGCATCCTCGCAACTTCCTCTGCAGCCGCATGTAACAGATCCCATGTAGCCGGAGGAGATTGAGTCTTACAATTGCCTTTTGGACTTCCACGACTAGAAACTTGACTGCAACCACTTCCACTCCCCATATCGCACAGAGTCGATTGTGGAGACCTGGACAAAACCATTGTCTGAAAAAAAAAATAAAAACAAAAAAAAACCCCAAGATTAGACCAAATAACCCAAAAGAAACAGAGAAATCAGGTTCGACTTAAAACCTACGTCGTCAATTGATGAACAAGCCATACGAAGAGTCAAGCCAGCAACAGATTCCTCCTCATCACTCTCCGTCTCGCTTGAACCCTTCAAAGATTCACCAGAAGAACCAAAATCGGAAAACCCACCAAAAGTCCCAAACTCGAATGGAAAATAAGGGCGGGTGGGTTGGAAAGGAGTTGAACCCAAGCAGTTTTGGTCAATGTTCTTGTTGGTAGCATAAGGCTTTTGGTCTAACATGTTATCATCATCAACAAGAAACTGAGGAGGAAGCCAAAACTCGCCGTCGTCTAGATTCTCAGCCATGAGCACCGTTGAAAAGAAAGTCACCGCACAAATCGAGCCTGGTGGGAATGAGAACGAGAGGTAACGCGAAGCCTCGAAATTCTGAAGTTAGAGAGAAGGAGGAATTGAGGAAGGTGAAGGGGCAGAGATATAAAAGAGATGGATTCTTTATAGAAAAAAAAAGGACCGAATTTTTATAGAAAAAAGAGGGATAAAATAAAATAAAATAAAATAAAATAATAATAATAATAATAATAATAATAATAATAAAAAGAGAGTAATGAGAGAGGGAGTGATGAATGTAAGGTTAACTACGTGCAGATTTAATCGTAAAGCGTCCCTTCATAAAGCTTGCGCCAGTTGTCGGGTCGGTTTTTCGGGGGCCCATCTAGAAAGTGAATAAATGGGAGCCACGCCACGCCACGAACTCTCCCCTAACCTTCTCTCTCTTGCTGGCTTCCAAGTTCCAACAATCACACGACCATCAAGTTTCATTTTTCCTAATCAAGGTTTGACATCTTCATATTGAAAAAAAGAAAAAAAAAAAATCTTAATTTTATAGAAATACAGATAAGAATAAGCATGGTTGGCATACAAAACTTTCATGTATCCGTCATGCGATCCTCTAGTAATCCTTTGAATCGGTTTCTCTCTGTTGGCTCTAGTCTAATTTTTACCGATGTGGTATCGAATTTACTACTCTTAAATAATTAATATAAAAGTGTATGATTCAATTAACTACACTAAAAATAAAATGCATTTTTGGGGAGATTATTTCCTCTTCCATTTTCATAGTCTGCGAGCTTTGAAGTTGTAAGGATCTAGATCGGCCACCACCTTTCATTTTTTGACTTAGTATATATTTATCAATTTGACCCTCAATTTCCTTTAAAAATTGGACTTTGCTTGGAGTAAATCCTCGACACAATATTAGAAAAAAGAATTTAAGTTTTTTTTTCAACAAGTTACAATAGTTATTTTATATTAGAGACACCTCTATCATTTTCATAATTTTTTTCTTTTTTTAATTAAAACACCAACATTCATCTCATATATTGATGTCAGAACACATAAAAATATGAATATATCATAAATATTTGATGTCATACATTTATAATATATTAAAAATCTGGGACATTGAATCCACATTAGACTTGACTTTTGGATGGGAGTAATGTACAAGAGTGGTTGTTGTAATTTAGTGGATCTTCGTGCCTGCAAGATCTAAGGATTGTCGCAGTGTTCAATAATAATAATAATAAGAAAAAAAACATATTACAAAAAGGTAAGAATATATACATAATATTTAAATAACTGTATGTATGTAGATGTACTATGTGTGCATATGTAAGGGGAAAAAAAAGGGGGAAAATTAAAAGAATTTGAAACTGAAGTGGAGTCCAGCTCTTCCTTCACTGGCTCTTTCACATACACAACAGAATTTTAAATTATTTAAAGAAAAAGGGAAAATAATAATGATAATTAAGTGAATTTGATGTAAGGCGATTTATAGGGATGTTTAATCTGCAGAAATGAGCGGACTAAACGCCAGGTGTAGGGCCACATCCACGTACCTATCTGCATTAAATTTATGAAATATCGCCGACACTAAGCTTATAAATCAAATTAAACCACAAATCTAAGTTAGGACAATACTTTAATTTTCTCTTCAAAGGATTGTTTTAATTTAGGAAAATATCCTTTTTGACTATCTGTCCGCGTTACGCCTAATTCCACTCACGTGCCTCGCTCAACTTAATTTTCACCAGTTTAAACCAAATAATAATAATAATAATAATAAATAAGAATTAGTGTGTAATTATCTTTTTTTTTGTTGCATTCTATATTTAGCCTGTGTTACGTTACGTTAGTATATAGTGTTTAAATGTGAATAACGTAGAGAGTGACGGTGGCCGACAGATTGTAACATTTAGTTGTTATAGAGAGAGAGAGAGAGAGTATGAGAGGTTTGGTAACAAACTTTGTTTTTTAGTGCAATCATTGATTTTGTTTTTCCTTAATGTCTAATGTTTTCATCTTCCTCGTCGCCGACATCAATGGCTGTTTATCACACTGCCCCATTTCTTACACAATTTGGGTTTCACACCTACTTTTCCCATTAGTTTTAGAAAAATAAATTTTTTTTTTTAAAAATTTCTACTTTTTTAAAAATAATAATATTATTAATAATACGTCGCTTTATTCGAGAATTTCAGAAATCACCCTAATTTTCAAAATTAATCATCAAATTGAAAAACATTTGTTTTGTTTTTGTTTTTTTTTGTTTTTTTCAATTTTGATAATCATGAATCAAAGTCAGCACACTTTGCTGACTTTTGGAGGGTAACCTATAACATCTATAATCAAGATTCCTTGGCAGGTGTCACTGTCATACTTTGCAACATTTTAACTATCTAATTTTATTTGAATGTCCAAAAGAAATGCAGACATATGAATTCACCCATTGCCATTACCACAAAATTGAACGTGCGTCTATTAAGAATTAGTACAAACACAATTTGTAATTAATTAAATTAGTTTTTACTCCTAATTTATAATAGTGGGTTTCATTTAAGGGACAGCCTCCTACGCCTCCTAAATTTGAGGGACATGGTCTAATGGCTTAGTGGGGGCCGGGGGGTGACAAAGGGAGATTTCATGTTGATGGTACAAATTAGTGTAGTAGTGGTTAGTTTTTATTTTTCCTATAAACACTTTCAGTGTTTCTAACGCTGGATTCTCCTTATTTGTATAGGTTTCGGAAAGAATGACTGTTTTGAGAAATTCATAACTACGATAAGCTTTACTTACATACATTTTTCGATACCAATACTATTGTATGTAACTATATGTTAAAGATGACTTAAAAAGCAAAAAATATAGTTTATCAAATTATTCAGAAAAAAATACAAAATAATAAATAATTGTGTAATTGAACTATAAGAGGTAACTATATTGTGTAGCAATTTTAGAAATAATAATCAAGTATATAACAATATTTAAAACAATTTGTAAATACAACAAACTCAATCTATCGCCAATAGGCTCGAACAAATTTTGCTTTTTAAAATGTCGTTATATACTATTACTTTAAATTTAATTACTATATCTTTCCTGTTTTAAAATAACATTTCTAAAGCCATGTAATCGAGGAAGAAGAAGGAAAATAAAGGAGATTATGATTGGGTTGGGTAGGCCCATTTTCATAATCAAAGTAATGGGCCGCCAAGGACATTTCTATACATAAAGGGCATGCACCATGAATTTAAGCCCACTTCCTAAACGAGTTCGTTTTTGTGTACATTCATATTTAAATCATTTTTATTTCAGAACTTTGATATCAAATATACTCTATCCATCTAAAACTTCTTTAAAAAAAAAGAAAAAAAAACTTATTAACCATTAAAACTAATTTGAAACAATATAATTTTAACAAATAGATATGTCAAGGGCGGGACGGTGATGGTTAGGGATATCAAAAAAATCAATTAAATTATCCATTGTCATTGTAACGAATCTCTGTTAGTTTTTTATGAATCTTTCATTTTATGATTAAATTACTAATTCCTCTTATTACTTTTCACAACTGTAACTAACTTGACTCTAACAAACTCTTTTTTCTCTTTTATTCCTCTGTCTTCACATCCATGTAAAACCACCTTCTGTATAAAGGTGTGTTTATAAAGGTGTATTAGTATAAATTTAGAAGAGTAGAATATTTTTCTGCATAAGAAAAATTACAGAATTAAAAAAGGGAGGAAAGTGGCA
>JBBPDJ010000017.1:17926327-17937928 GCA_037974625.1 Cucumis cinereus | reverse complement strand
TATAGGTTAATATAGATATAGGCACTTTATATTTGGTATATCTACTTGGTGAGGTGTTATACACTCACTCCGGCATTTAAATTGAAATTTAAGTGGGAGGGAAAATAGGAAACTTCAGCTGGAGAAAATGAAATGACATAAATCTCCCTCTTTCTCCTCCTTCAACCACGACGGATGGGATTTCAGTAGCTAAATTCTCAAATTTTATGATTTTGTTTTTATATTCAATTTAATTAATGATGTCACTTTCATTTTTATTCTTAATTATTTTTTTCCCCTAATGTTACGTGTTTGAAGTTATCTAAATCTAACTACAACCAAACTACTTTTATATACATATAAATAAAATGTAAGTAAACTATTTTCTAATAGTCATTTTAAGAGAGATTTTTAGGTCTAAATTTTATTTTGCTTGGCTAGAAAAATATAAATGTGGGTTTAAAATTCATTTCAAGTGTTTAATTTTAAAAATAAATATCTTTTTTAAGTGTATATGAAATAGTTTTTATAAAAATGTTTAAATAAAAGTACATTTTTTTTAAAAAATATTTTTTCCAAGTCAATCCAAACGAGACTATAGGAAGGAAGAAAAATAAACCACTTGCTACAAAACCAACTAAATTGACAATTGGATTTCAACAAATTTTTCTACTCATTTGAAAATATTAATCCTAATGTTAAATTGACCAAAATGAATTGGAATTGGTTGTTTTCAACTTTATATTTTTCAAGTTTATCTTCTATGATGAAAATTGGTTTAAAGTTGTATTGAAGTTCTCTCACCTAAATCGACTTTGAATTAAACGTAATAGCACAATGGTTGGTACGAAATCCCTCTGACCTTTTACTTTTTAGACAAAAATTTATTTATAGGCGTTCACAGATTTATGGTATCAAATAAAATTTAATTTTTATCGAGTAGATGAATTTTAGACCTCTACAAACTCCATTTTTAAAACATTAATTTATAATTTTCATAAATGAATAAGACTTAATTAGGTGTAAACATCAACAAAATATTAATGTTATTAATAAGAAATGTTAAAATAAATTTAAAAAAGAGTAATAATAATTATAGAAATAATAATAATTATATTAATACCAGAACAATTCCTCAGATTTCCTTTTGTATGAAGCCACCCTCAAAATCAACAACCAGACCACCACAGCCAATGGGAACTATTAAGAATTGCAGTTGTTGTCTTCAACCAAACCATCCTAATTCCTAATGATGAAAAACATACTAATTTGTATCTTTTCTTTTTTTTTTTTTTGTATTAAATTTAATCACCAATTTGATGATCCGTCCATTGCAAGACTACATTACTTTCTAAATAAACATAAAAATGAAATTATCTATACTTCATCCTAATTACATTTCTTAAGTAAATTAAACTCTAAAGTAAAGCAATCCTAATTACTTAATTGTAAAAAAAAATTAAAAATAAATTTTTTGTTTTCTTTTCAAATCTTGCTCCTGGGGACCAGAAAGCAACATTTTGAAACACATTAATGGAGAAATAGGCTCTTCATGAGTTGAAGCAAGTATCAATAATCATTTCTTCCTCTTTTACACGCATATAAACTATAAACTTACCGCGCTGCTTCTTCCAACCTCCACAATATTCTGGGTTGGTTTAATAACTTAATGGACTTAACTTTCACCCACCAACAACAAACGGAACCGATTCCACTTACAAATCATTCCCCCACCCGCTCCGATTGCTTCAACCCATTTTCCAATTTCGGCAACTGGGTGTCCAAGTCCGCTCGAAAACTCTGCCACAGGGCTCGATTCTCATCTGGGTTTTGCTGCACAGGGCCGGAATACAGGGGAATGGTGGTGAATAACTCTGCGTTTTTGGAAGTTGTTGCTATGGAAATTGAAGGAAAAGATGACAAGTGCGATTTGCTTGAGAATGCCCATAAGGTGTCTGATGAAAAGAATGGCTCAATTTCAAGTTTTGATGTGTTGAAATCTGAGGAAACAGAGGTGGTGGAGGACCAGAGTCTGAAAGATGAAGAGTCGTCTTCTTCTTCTTCTTCAACATCAGCAGCTTCAGTGGGATGGCCTCTTCACAAATCGGTGAGTGAAGTTGTAGGTGAAGACAGAGTGGAGAAAGATGTGTCAACAGATTCAGGTATGGTGATGTGTTAATAACACAAGATGATTGATTTTGGATTTGTGGTGATTGAATTTTGTGTTTGGGGTTTTAGAAACAGAGATGATGAAAGAGAGGTTTTCAAAGCTGTTGCTGGGTGAAGATATGTCAGGGAGTGGAAATGGAGTCTGTACTGCTTTGGCTATATCCAATGCCATTACCAATCTCTGTGGTATGTCAACACCTTTAAATCTTTTCATGCAAAAATATAATTTATCAAAAAGTTTCCTAGTCAACTCAAGTTTACTCTTAAATTTTTAATTCAGGGCTTTCCATTCTAAAAACGCCTGTTGCAATATTATCATATTTTCAATTTCTACTAAAGTCATACACTACTTTTAAAATGACGTCAAGAGTAAAAATCTCTTACCATTTACTAGCTTTCACTAAATATATAATTGTAATTATTTTAAATTAATTAATTGTAAATAAACCCAAAGAGAGATTTAAGTTAACTACTTTACAAAATTAAACTCTAACCCAAGAATAAAAGTGTAAAATCTAGAGACCAAATACGAATTAAACTCAATTCTAGAGTAAAAATATAACATTTTTGAAACTAGGGACAATGGGTTAAAATATACTTCAACTTAAAAGGTCAAGAATATCCTATCTAAAAATTTTAACCCAAAAATAAAGAAGAAAACTCTGATGGTTGGGTTGTTGAACTTGAAGGCAGTGTATTTGGACAATTATGGAGATTAGAACCTTTAGAGGCAGAGAGAAAAGCAATGTGGGGAAGAGAAATGGAGTTGTTGCTTTGTGTTAGCAATCACATTGTTGAATTGATTCCCATTTGGCAGACATTCCCAGATGGAACCAAGCTTGAGGTTCACTTCATTTCATTTCATTTTCAATTCTATTCTATTCTATTCATTACCATAAGAGAACCTATAATCTTTTATTTTCTTCTTTCTTTCCCTCATCATCATCATCAGATCATGACTTGCCGCCCCCGTTCAGATCTTTACGTCAATCTCCCAGCTCTTCGTAAACTAGACCACATGCTCCTCGTAAGTTCATATTCAAACTAAATACCCACTTTTGTTTCTTCCTTACTAAAGTTTTCATAATTTCCACTGCAGGATATCTTGGACAGTTTTGTTGATTCTGAGTTTTGGTACATTGATCAAGGGATCTTTGCCGCGGATCAGGCCGATGCCTCGTCCTCTTTCCGTAAACTTCTCGAGCGCCAAGATGACAAATGGTGGCTCCCCATTCCCAGAGTTCCCAATGGAGGCCTCTCTGAAGCTTCAACAAGGCACCTACACCACAAGCGAGACTGCACTAACCAAATTCTTAAAGCTGCCATGGCCATCAACTCTGTTACTTTAGCAGACATGGACGTCCCCATTTCATATTTGGAAGCTCTTCCAAAAGTAAGCCAATTGTATAATTTAAATATATTATATCATTTAATGTAACATCAACATCAATACCCTGTTTCAGAATGGAAGAGCTAGCTTGGGAGAAGCGATTTACAAGTACATTTCTTCAGATGAATTTTCCCCTGCTTGTTTATTGGAATGTCTAGACATATCTTCTGAACACCAAGCCATAGAGATAGCCAACCGAGTTGAGAGCGCAATGTATGCATGGCGCAAAGGAATAGCCTCCAATAATTCAAAATCGTCTTGGGAAATGCTTAAAGAACTGATGATCGATGCAGACAAGAGCGAAGTATTAGCTGAAAGAGCAGAATTAGTACTTCTTTGTCTCAAGCAACAGTTTCCTAATCTCCCTCAAACAAGCCTAGACATGAGCAAAATCCAATACAACAAGGTGGGTGTGTTTCTTTCTTTCTCTGTTACCATTCTGTGAATTTTCCAATAAAATTTGTTTTTTTTTTTCTTTTTAGGATGTTGGGAAGGCTATTTTAGAGAGCTATTCGAGAGTGCTGGAGAGCTTGGCTTATAACATTGTGGCACGTATTGAGGATCTGCTTTATGTGAATGAATTGACGAAGCATTCAGATCAAATTCCAGGGATTTCCCAACTGGGAATTGTTGCTCATAATAGCAGTAATCGAATACAAATCTCGGTGCCATTCTCCACTTCTCCTTACAACACAAAATTCATAAAACCCAGTTTTTCGCCTGTGGATCTTGTTGGAACCAGATCGCCTATACCCAAACCTCCGCAATGTGGTGTTGAAGAATCTGAGAAATCTGAGTTGAACAGACCACAAGATTTGATGAACTGACTAATTACAAAGTTCGAACAAATTTAATTAACACAATACAAAGGTTCAAGGAAAAGCATACTTTGCCACCTGTAAATTTGCCTTTTCAATATTGCTTTAAGAAATATATTTAGTTATTTTAATAAATGCGTCTCCTATTTTCAAAATGTCGTTGTAGTATAGTGGTGAGTATTCCCGCCTGTCACGCGGGTGACCCGGGTTCGATCCCCGGCAACGGCGTTTTTACTTGTTTTTCTAAAATCTGTTTTACTTTCTTTTGCTTTAAAATCTACCATTGGAGTGCCCAAGTAAATGATGACATCTGTCACTTTAAAAAGAATAATATAATCTATACTATATTTTTTTGAAGTATTTAATCTAAATTATACTTCAAAGGACTATTGGGAAGAATTAAAATATTTTCTTTTTTCTTTGCACAGTTCAATTAATATCTATTTATTTTGCCCTCAAAATCACATCTTTTCATTTATGCCTTTTCTCTTTACCCTTTTACTATTAAATTTTATGTTAAACTTTTCTTTTGATTCCTAATTTTTCTTCTTATCATTCCATACTATTATTTATATCTCTATTTTTTTAAATGGAAAAACTTTTTTTAAAATCTTTTTTTTTATAAATAATCAGTAAATTGAAATTAAAAATCATATACATAATACACCTCCTTTAACAAATATAAATCCCTTTATATGATAACTGCGGTTCTTTTTCGTTATGCCAAATTTCATTTTGTTAAAGAGCTTAAACTCTTTCACAGGGAACACTAATTTATTGTTTTTGCTTTTATATGATTAAAAATATTGTATTTGTAAAATTCTTTTAGAAGATATAATTTTTAAGCATGCAAATATCACGAAATACAATTTGATTTTTTTTTTTCTGTTTTTTGTTTTTATTTTTTTATTTATTAACTTTTTGGTCTAACATTAAAGAGTAGCAGATAGTTTAGTATATCTTAAGAAGATATAATTATTTGTTAATTACTTGTTTGAAGAGACATAAATATTGTTGAAAAAATTATTTAAAATTTTCATCCAAAAATAGTAGATAAATTTATTTTATAATATCTTATGAACATTCCATTTTTCTAACCATTTTTTTTTGTTTACATTTAATTCAACCAAATCATAATCTTTTAACCCATCATAATTTAGAGAGAAAGAAAATATAATAAATTAATCATAATCATTTTTATCGATCGACCTTAACATAAGAGACGAATTGACCTTATCTCCAACTTTATCATGTAACACAATCCACTTCACATAAAGATATCTTTTAACGTGTGACGTTATTTTTAATTGGAGGCAAAATTTCAAAACGCAACCTTTTTTACTTTAAAAGAATGTATATGCTGAAGTTGGTAAATTACCTCAAAAGCACATTTATGCACATTTGCACCAATAGAAGAAACATCTAGGATAAGATCATTAAAGTATAAGAAAAGATGAGATGAGGAGTATATGAAGATAAGGATAAGACTATATCCTATGCGCAAACAATTCCAGATTCCCTTGTCTTCATATCCATTTCTTATCAAATATATATATATTATATACAGACTTCAAACACGACTTCAAACACGACTTCATAAACATGCCACTTCTTTGCTGGAATGATGTTAATAACCAATATCATGATAGTGTAACATCCTTTTTTTAGTACAATAAATATGACGTATAAAACTATACTTGAACTTCTGACTTTAAGATTAGTTGTCGACTATCAACTTGGGTGTAAATCCTGTATCATTGATCTCCATATATTATATTTATGGTAATAGAATGTATCTTGCACCTGCAAAAAAGCATATGAATAAAAGGATCAAATAGCTAATTAACTTGCATTTTAAGCTTAATGTTTGCTGTTAACCAAAGGATTTGTAGTAAAACCTTGATGGCGGGGTGAGATTCTCAATAGTAAAGAGACCCTGCATTTTTAGAACATAAAAGAATGGAGATAAATAAGCGAAAGTCGGTTTCCAATTTCCATGAAAAAAAAAGACAGAGTAAATATTTTGAAATGTTATTCAATAAACCGTCACAATCTAGCTGCTGTACTGAGAAAATTTTGGTTGTGACGTTTAATCAAACACCTTATTGGCATATACCTTGCCACCAATTTCCTCTAGAAGCACCACCAGAATCATCTTCTCCCCCATCTTTCTTTAACTGGCAACATAGAAGATTATTGTTCAGAACAAACAATGGATGATTTTTAGAGAAAATAATGCAATACTCACAGATGAGTTGAATCCAGTTCCCGGATTTTGAGTATAGACATCCTGACCGCCATAGTAGATTGAAGAACTAAGATGACATGGGTTTGTTCTTTGTTCTTGATAAAACGAACCCATCTCTCTGCTTGATGTGCTCTCATTCTTGCATTCCTTATATTTGGAGTTGCCTTCTAAACAAACAAACAGGGGTCAGCAATAACTTGCTCAAAATTTGAGATACATTTTACAAGGTTGATCTCCTACACATTCAACTGTGTAAAATTAAGTCTAATAATTTTTGTGATGTAACTAACCAGTTTTGGGGGAGTATGAAAAAGGTTGTGATTTACCACCGACTTCGGAGTGCTGGGAGGCCTTCCCAAAGACAAAACCCCAAAATTAAGTTAAACCCAGTACTTAAAAGTGCATGAATATAGAAAGAATGAAGGGAATTGAAGTGATTAGATCAATAAGAATAACATATACCTTGAAAGAAGATGAGAAAACAGGGCCAAAAATGTGATTAGAAGAGAGTGAAGAAGTACTGTCTCTGGTCCCAAAGAGATCAGAAGTGAAGGAAAAAGATGAGCCATCAGATGCTTTCTTCTCCGACATTTTTCAGAACACGAATCACTTGCGTTGCCGGAACAAAAGAACAGGGAGTGAAAAGAGAAGGATTAGTGAAAGTCATTGTACTGCATACCCACCTATTTATAGTAACAAATTGTAGCAACCCACCGACCTATTATTATATGTATAATTTTGTCACATCATATTATTTTATTAATTTTAAATTTTCATAAATCTATTTGTTGTATGAAAAAATCTATTTCAAACTTATAACATAACTGACAGTTTTGGTAATCAATCAGAATTGTTTAACCTCTGAATTTCTTTCTTATTAACTATTGTCCACGTTAATGTATGCGAATCATGCTCTATGAAAATAGAGTTGACATGACACATAATAAATGAGATTGAATAGTATGAAAAATTCGTTAGTATAAGAACTTTTTGGGTAATCAATTGTCTATAATTTTTTTTCCACCCTAAAGTTAACATTTTAAAATAATAATAATAATTGAAATTTGAATTTTGAGAGTGAGAAAAGATGATGAAATTATTATTGTATGTAAGTGCTACAAGTTGAGTGCCTTTAATTGGGTACTTTAATTCAAAAATTTATCTACTGATATGTCCATATATTATTAGTATAAGTTTATTATAGATGAGCTTTGCATATATTTGTTAATTTAATCAATTTATTTTTAAAATTTCTTGTAATAACGTAAAAAATTGTAACAACCTTCCCAAATAATAATTGATGGTTTAAAAAGTCAGGGTAGTGTAACCGATTGCACTCTACACGAATTTGAAAATTATTTATTCTCTCGTTTGGATGGTCGAATAGAGTTATTTATAAATTTTTTTCTCTATCTCGTACTTACGGTTACTTACTAGGATAGAGGTGCTAACGACGTTTTCGGTGCTTGAAGTTATAGAAGTGTCGATTTGGTCTTGAATCTTTTATTGTTCGATTACTATATATTCACTGACTCGACCAATCAGTCCAAACTGAAAAGCATTAGCATTTTTTTCTTTTTTGAGAATGTAACTCCCGTATATCATTTGAATTTGGGCCGATACAATTTAGATCTTATCTAAAGCAACCTCTAAACTTTATATAAAAAGAAAATCATTACATGTTTTCCGTTACATGCAGTTTAGAGTCTATATTTTTTTTATTGAAAAATAAGTATTATTGCATATTTTTCGTTAGATGCGAATTTAAGTCGGTTATGTGTAACCTAACTGTCTTTCATTATTTTGTCGTGATGCGATTCATTCTAACTCCTTCACCCGATCATATTTTCTCTTTTCAATAATATAAATTTTCTTTATTATTCTTTAAATCGAACTAAAATGTGGTAAGATGATATTACACTTAGGGGTGTACATAAGCCGGGTTGAGCCGGGTTGGAGGTAAATTATGAACCAACCCGAGGTTCTCGGGTTGACAAAAATTGAACCCTATCGATTCAATGTGGAAGGGTCAACCCAACCCAACCCAACTCTTAATTTTCGGGTTGGGTTGGGTTGGGTTACCGGGTTGGTTTTTTTTTCTTTCACAATTTTGACTAGTTTTTCATTCTTTCATTTTTTCATTAAAAGTTAAATTTTTGCAATAAACAAAATGTAATATTTACGTAAATACTCTAAATATGTTACATCAATTTTTAAAAAATTTATAATCAAACAAACAACAAACATTTTATTTAAAGTCGAGTGGTTTACTTTCAAATACATTAAACCTAAGTTCATATAAAATCCAAATTTACATTCAAATCCATTCAAAATAAGAATAAAAAACATTAAAAAGTTTAAGTTTACATTTAAATTTATAATAATTATAATAAAACCGGGTTGGTCAGGTTGACCGGGTTACTAAATTCATAACCCAACCCAACCCGAAATATATTTTTTAAAAAATTTTGCAACCCAACCCAACCCAAAATAAAATTTAATCCAATCCAACCCATACGAATCCGGATTGGTCGGGTTATCGGTTTTTTTTAACACTCCTAATTACACTAGTTAGGAAAAAGAAAGAACATATAACGTACGAGTGAAGAAGTGACGTTATAAAATAAAATCATACTATTGTGAAAATACGTGAAGTCGGTTGGTGGAAAAGCAAAAGATTTGAAAAGGGAATCTGGTTTTTTGTAAAAGAAAGTGAAAGAGGGTCACATGGTATTTGAAAATGGTATAAATAGAGGGGATGAAGAAGGTTGGCGGCATGCATGCATGATTTACAAGTGTTTAACTTATTTTCATTCACTCACATGCACTGTCCCTCCCTTTAAACGCATACTTACAAAACCCTATCTCTCCATCTTTCTATTCCTCACCCATTCTCTCAAAAATCACTTTCATTGATAGGTGCACATTATTATCTCCATTTTCTTTTTCTTTTTTTTGTCTATTTTCTAAATTCCAAATGAATAATAATCCTTTATCTCACTTTTTCAAAATAATAAAAATTGTCCGTCATCTATTAGTGGTAGAGTGCATGCGCTAGTCGCATGCATATTGTTCATCGCACACCATCAAAAAAAAATTAGAGTGGCGAGTGCAAGGAGAAATGCGAACACAAACACGAGAGAGAGAGAGGAAGAGTTCTAACGTGTGAGACATATATATAATTGTACAATGGTGAAAGATTATACTTCTTTGTTTTCAAATGTAGTATGCAACAACCTTATGATAGTGAAATGTCATCTATAAGGAAAATAATCAATCTCAAAATAGTCATTTTCGGTAAATTATATTATTCCAAAGTTTAAATGTTAATATCTTAATTTTTTCGAAAATGTCAACGTAATAATGTTAATGTTGATAAATATTGGGAGATTTTTAAATATAGTAAAAAATTGAAATGGTTTATAAATATATCTAAACCTATCAAATTCTCTTTAGCACATCTAAGTTTTCTTGCTACATGTAAAAATAATTTTATTGTTTTTGTTATTCATAATAATTAAACATTTCTTTAAAAAGATAAAAAAATTAAATTATTAAATAAACATTTAATATTCGTTAATGAGTTAAAATATTTATTATTTAAATTATGTTCATATTAATGAACTTTTGTTTCATTTCATGTCTCACGTTTTGCTGATTTATTTAACGATATAAATAAAGTATCAATTCAATCAATCATATTAGTGTATCTGTTGGAAAGTGAATTTTGAAATGATTAAAATCACTTTTACCACATGTATAATATTTAATTTTACACTTTTAAATGCAATTTTTATTTAATAAAAAAATTAGATTTTTGAATCATTGAAAACATGTTTGTGTAGTTATTTTAAAAATGACAAAAGTGATTAGAATTAGTTTGGAATATATATATATATATATATATATATATATATATATATATATATATATGTCGGCTCAATATCAAGCTCATAAAAATATAAAATATTGAGAAATATCGAGACGTTACACCCAACTTACTTGGAAAAAGGTAACAAAGTAGGCGGTGGACACAATCGGTTTTGTGAGTTGAATGAGACAAATTAATTAGGCCATGCATATAAATGATACTCAACACTCCAATTCCTAATTTGCTTCTTTCCAATACGTCATTATCTTCCGTTCATATTGAAAAAAACTGAGGTGCATTTCAAATGTGTCTATCTATGTGTTTCTTCATCTCTCCACCATACAAAAATATAATTAAAAATTATTTTTAAAAAGTAGTTTTTAATTTTGTTTTTGTGTAACATAAAAGCGATGGACATGTAGATAAATGCATCTTAAGATGACCCTAATTATTGTCAAATTCATATTATTCCAGTTTTTAAACTTAAAACCAATGTTTCAATATTTGGTCAAAGGAAATGGTAGCCTTTGTGATCGGTTGAAGGGCGAGGAGAAATAATTTAATGAATTTAACCCACGATTTAAAATAGAGTTTTTATTATGTATAAATGATTTAAACTTTTTGCAAATATGGATAGAAATTATCACTATTTAAAAGTAAATTACACAAAAGTTAAAATGTAAAAATGAAAATATAAAATGAAACAAAAACCAAAGTAGTCAACTGACAGAAACCAAACCAAAAGTAGTTTTTGCTAAAATTCTTATTAATTTTCCGTTAATTCCTCATGATGCAAGCATTAAGAGTTAGAAAAGTGGGCCTGAGTAATGATGAGGCCCAATAACTTGCCGGAGAAAACAAAGTGGGTCGTGAATATGGGCTTAGGAAGTCCTCGGAAGTGGGTTCTTTTTTGCTAATGGCCCATTACAGCCTCCTTGCTTATGAAAATTCTCAGAAGTCCCATGATCCAAATAAATAGTTGAAATTGTATTTGGAATTTTTTTTTTAAATAATATTTTTTTAATAAAATATGTCAAGAATAGTGTGGGTGGAAAAAAAATGTCAAAAATAAGGTAGTGAAGTCGTGTACCCCGTCCACGATTACCCAAAGTCGTGGACGGGGTAC
>JBBPDJ010000017.1:17875431-17926227 GCA_037974625.1 Cucumis cinereus | reverse complement strand
CATCTTTTTTGTTTTTTTTTTCAACCCTACCCCATTTTTGTCATTATTTTCAAAAAGTTATATATTCTTGAAATTACTCCTTGTATTTGATAATCCTTGATTTTGGTTTTTGGTTTTTGGTTTTTGACAATTAACTTTTTTTAAAAAAAATTGAAAGTTAGATTTTTAAACTTTACTTTTACCTTTAACTTTTTCTATAGTATGATGTCACTCTTTTTTAAAGCTAAAAAGTAGTTTTTGAAATGTTTTTTTTTTTGTTTTTAAAATTTGACGATACATTCAAATAACTCTTTAAAAAAAAGTGAAAACTATTGTAACGATTTGGGAGAAAATAAATATAAATTTCAAAAAAAAAAAAAAACTAAAAGCAAAATAGTAACAAAACTGAAATTCTCATTTTCTTTAACCATATACTTACAGATAGTCGACATTGTACGTGGCCAATTGGGTGGCTGTTTTCCCCAACCGATCATTTTTTTTCCCTTGCATGGCTTAGTTCGTTAAGATTTACAACATTATTTATAGAAATGCATTAAAAAAATTCTAGCATGATTCAATTGGTTAAGACATACATCATTAATTTTTGGAGTGTAAAAAACTAAACCAAATTGATGGGTCGACCTAACCTGAATTGAATTAGTGTAGATTGAGTCAATTTTTATCAAAATTATGAAACAACCAAACTGAACCTGGTTTAGGGTTTTGGAAAAACTCATATGTATTATTTTGTAATAATTCTTCCTTTGGTTGCACGGTAGGTCTTCAACTGACCGAACCACTTAAACACTTGTTGTCTTTCTCTTCTCTTCTTCATTAATTTAAAAGTATCTCAGATTAAGCATACTTCTCTTAAATTGCTCTCTGTACTTTTCTCATTTCGACGGTAGCTTCCTTTCTTTAAATGTGAGTATTCAAATTCCTTAACATACATTATAATTGAGTAAAAGTTAGTAACAATGTGGAAGCTAAGCGTTATTATTAAGTAAATCCACTTGTTTTTTCTAGAAGAAAATTACTTTTTTTTTTTTTTTTGAATTCACATGTTGTTTTAGTTATCATCCATAAATTCTTAATCCATTCAATAAAACCCTAAAAGAATTGTAATCTCTATAAAAAAAAATAAAAGATAAAACTCTAATAAATAGATTCCTTGATATTTATGAGAGTTTTATTGATAGCAATAGAATCAAATTCTAATTAACTTTTGAAACTACGTGACTAAATGTAACCTTGTAAAAATTATAATTAAAAAAGATGAATGATAATATAAATAATAATAATAAAGGCAGTCCATGTGGGTACGTGAAGTGCTACTATCATTAATGTCTTAGTCTAAATATTCATAGAGTTAAAGAAGGTTTTGATATGAAGGGTAGTGGCCCCTTAGACTTTAAATGGCAGAGACAGCAATTTTAAAGCCAAATAACACACAATTCAATTCAATTCACCCTCGTGCTTCTTTTTTTTTTTTTTTCAAATATCCAATCCATTTATTCCACCACATATCATATCCTATCATTTCTATGCAAAATTAAATTAATACAATCTCTAAAATAAAAAAGTCACTTTTAAGGCCTTTTACGTTATTAAAAACAACAACCATTAACCATTCTTTTCGTTTTCTTTAATCCATTGTCGAGCTTTTTTAATCTTTTTGTTATTATTTTTATTTTTATTTTTATTTTTATTTAGGGAGCTCTTGATATATTTTTAGTCTATATTGTTATTATATACCATTTCTCTTTATCTTTGATTTAATGGAAAATGTTGGGTATATGTGTGAGAGACATTATTTATATATATGTTTTTTTTAAGATAGTCACGTGGCTTTGATTGAAACCCAAAAAATTTCGAGAAAATAGTAAATTAAGCAAATCTTTTTTGGGGAAAATTATTCTCACTTTCAGTTTAATCATAATAGATTAATAGAGGATTAAATAGTTAATGAATTACATATGTTTTAGGGTGTCTTTAATTAACAACTAAGAGGTCTATGTTATGGTGACTTTCAATTGTCATTAATTCTATGTAAAATGAATAAATTATTGAAAAATATGAATATTAAAAGAAAGTTGCCTTTTACGATAGAAGCAATGAGTAAGTTTGTGAATATTATTAGTGTATGTATTTATCACGTGCACTTATAAAATATTGTAAACTTTTTATCTTTTTTTTTCTTTATATAAAAAAACATACAATCTTCCCCTAACTTTTTGTATATAAAAAAGAAACCGATATAACGAAGATGATGCAACGTCCAAATTCGGGTTGATGACGCAATACTGTGCCCCGACCTTTTCGCTTTTAATTTGAAGAGCTTTTTAAGTATGAAAGACTCTCGTTTAAAGTTTGACATATTTATTATGTCTTTTCATCTTAGAGGAAAACGTATGTGAAAAGAAAAAAATTTGCATGTTTTTTATCGTTAAGGACAACATAAATGTTTCACACGTGACATGTCTATAAAAATAATATAATAATATCCACTTTGAACATAAGTTCTCGTGACTTTGTTTTTATTTTTGTCAAAAACATTTTCCTACCAATAAAGATAATTGCTCTCACTTTTATATCAAAGTAAGAGAGTATGTAAAAGAAAAACCACATATTTCTTTTTATATGGTTTGAATTTGAATTTTTGATCTTGAGTGCTAGTTGTTCGTTTGTATGAATGTCAGTTATCAATGAGCTAAACTTACCTTAATTTAGTTGCATTTATCATACCACATCTAAAATGACATGGGCAAAAGTTTATGGATTCCACCATTATTGTAGTAATGTGCTGTACCTCTTGTTTTTTTTTTTCAAAATTAAAGCATATAAATTTATACAATTAAACTTTGAAGGTTTTATTAATTAAAATCCAAAACTAATGACGACATTGATTTAAATCCTGAAGTATACAACAATTTACTTACCCACTGTATATTTTGTCTAATCAATATCACATAAAACATATAATTTGACTTATCAAACTTATCAAACATATAATTTATAACTCAATCAATTTAAATCTTTCGCGATTATAGTTGAAAATCATCCATACATAATCATTGGTTTTACAAAAATTGGACAATGATTGAGAGTAAATGCATGAATTGTTCTCAAAGAAAATTCTCCAACTAAGAATCTAATAAATTAATTAGTAAATAAAAATGAAGAGTTTAAATTGCTACAGTTATTAATTTGTAATTTACATTTACATAAATTAATATTATTTATTTAAAGTAATAAAATAAAATACATGCATATATAGTTTAATTTAGTTTCTTTTTTTTTAGGTTTAAATACGACAACTAAACTTCATTCGCCCCCCACCACCACCACCACCAATTAGGTCCGTCTCTCAGTCTCTTACCAATTAAATCTGAATTGAAGTCCGAGACCAATTCAGTCAAACAATTAATAAAGACAAAATGTAAAGACCCCCAAGTCCAAATCATGGACTAATTTCCTTTTTCCCTCTTAAAAAGCCTCATCAATTATTTTTTGTTACACTACTAGAAAATATGGCAATCATATTTAAATAAAAATAATAATACAATTTTTAAAAAATTTATAGATATATTAAATTTTAGATTTAATCCATCTTTAAGTTATTGTTAGTAAGAATCTATTATATATGTAATAAAAATTTAGTCTACAAAAAACCAATTCAAAAGTAAAATGAGTAGATGAACTCGAATATTTTATTTTGACAGACATTTATAGTATTCACGTCATGTCTCAAATTTTGTTTTTTTTTTAAAAAAAGAATATCACCATCCTAAATAATGTAGTAAAGATGGGAGCTACAAAAAAGTAATAACCAATTTTTTTCATATATATCGATCTAAAATGAATATTTCACATTTTAAGAATATTTGAAGAATCGAAAAGTCCTATGAACATATTTCAACCCGAACTTCTATCCATCGATGGGTCATATATTTAGATGTATAGTATCAATAGACATAGAAATAGTATAACTTCCTATTAGAAATAAATTATAGAAATAACATATTCTCAATGTCTAAATAGATTCTTAAAGACATCATACGTATATATGGATAGATAGATGAGAAATAATTAATTTCTCATAAAAATAATAACTTTAGATGTGGGTAAAAAGTACATTAAATGAGAAAGGTAAAAAGATGACCTATGGTATATATGTGGGTATACACTATTAGAAAAGATTAATTTTGAATTATATGAAAAGAAAGGTGGAATCAATTCACCAATTGAGGAATGGTAAAGGTTTGAAAGTGTTGTTTCATTTTCAATGAACTGTAAAGTTGGAATCAAAGCAAAGAAGAACCCATGCAATTCTGCAAAACCCTAAATTTTAATCAACAACATATATTGATATGATCAAATCCAACCACATGTTTCATCCATTATTATCACCCAAACACTTCAAATTCTCTCTCCATTAACTCATTACCTCTCAAACGATTCTCCAGTTTGAAAACGAAACTTCGATCATCTTCATATTTCTTTTCTTTTAACAAACACATTTGGAATTAATTCAATGAACAATAATAATAATAATAACAACAATATTGTCAACTTGATTCTCCCTTGCACGGATTCTAATTAATCCAAGAATAATAAGTTGTAGATTGTGACTGAAATGGATCTCCCACTCAACTTGAGAAAATGGCTTTAGTTTTTTTTTTTTTCCCCTTCTTTTAATATGATATATACTTTATTTTTCTCTCTTTGTGATATGATTTGGTTCACTCATTCATCGACAGTCACCCCTTCAAAGCTACCTATAAAGATGAGACTAGAGACATTAAATTCACATGCCTTAATTTCTTTATTACGACTCCTATCACCACACTCAACTTATAAATTTAAACTTTTTGTGCTTATTGGATACATTTCAACGTTGATATACATGAAACAATTGAAAAGATGAGCCCGACACAGACTAAAGTAATGCATGTATAATAAAAAGTATTATTGGATTCCTAGTTTATTGTTTATGTATTTATGAAATTAGTGGTTGCTGTTTGTTTAATATATTAAAACAAACTCATTTAACATTAAGGATTAATCGAAAGTAGCACCTAACCCAACCAAACTCTCACTCCTAAAAAATATTGAAATAATCTCAATACATGTGCTAGTTTTCTCTAGCTCTTAATGTCTCAACCCCACACGTCTACTACATCTATCAATAATAAAGTAATGTCTATACGTGAATAATTAGATGTATATTAGTAGCAAATATTGTATTTATGGACATTTCTCGATATGTGAGAATAGAGAGAATTTTGTAAATATTAAATAATAAGATGAAGAATTTGGGTTGATGAAGGGCTGAACACTAAATGGGAAAATTGCAAGAAGAGGATAAAAAGGAAATGAAATAATGTGATGTTACATGTTAGTGGTGAATTAGAGTTGACACATACAGGTTTTTTCCAGTGTTTTGTGTTGGTGAAATCATGATTTGATATCCAAATTGGAAAGATCTTGTGTGGCCATAATGAAATAAAAGGCTTTGTTGTCCACTAATTTGTGTATGTCTACGAATTTATATTAAATTTATATCTGCCATGTGAAAATTGCATTTTGATCTAATTAATTAAAAATACATGTTAAATTACCGGTATTGCTTCTATTTTTTCTACTAATCGTGTCTATATATAGTATTTAATGCATCTTTAAACTTTTAATTTTTATTTACTAAATTTTTAATAAGCCTATGAGTGTACATATTAGCATATATTAACCGACCTATTAATTAATTAAGATAAAAATTTGGGTTTTGTGTGTTTAATAGGACGAGAAAGTTTCAAGTATATATTCAATAGTCTTATGAAAATTTTAAAAGGTTGAAATAAGTCAAAGACCAACTTAAATAATAAAATAAATAAAACGGTAAGAGCTTATAATTATTCGACAAAATTTAAAGTTGAGATTTGTTAGACAGGTTTTAAAATCTAGATACATAATTGAAAAGGTTTTGAAATCTATTTGATACGATTTTTAAAAGTTAAAAACCTAAAATTGTAATTTTACATTGAAAATATTACGTGGAATTGAATCAAACATGTGTGACTATGGAGTTCGTATCTCAAACCTACACATTACTAAATTAAACCAAAAAGCTTAAAAGAGGATGGAAGTCTAAGAAAAGGGTCTAAATATCCGTTGATGATTCGATATATCCCTAAATTGGAGAGTTTGATATCAACAACAAGTTGTAATGAATATCTTCAATATCTCATATGAATACTCCTAAATACATTTTTAAATAATTGTAAATAGTCATCAATACAATACAATTAGAAATATTAATTATGAAATTTAAAATTTATTTAGAGTGTACATCAATATTTGTTGATATTAATATTTTATCGATTGTAGAAGTAAAACTACGACAAATGTTTTAATCCTTCAACAATTAATCATGAGCACAATTAATCACATTCCAAAGTTTGTAACTTTTTAGATTAGGGTTTAGAATTAGGTCTTAGACCACTAGCTACTATAATTAATTATTAGTTTAAATATCTTCATACTTTTTATTTGTTTTTTCATTCCACGTCCTAAAACAAAATTCTCTAACGACGGAAGGAGGATTCTCTACGAAGATATATATTTAAAATCAGGAGTTTTAGCTCGTTTAACATGTGGGTGCATGGTTAGGCAAAAAAATAGTTGTTATGTTAAATTTTGACGATGGTGACAAGAAATTAAAATCTCTCATTTCAACATATATTCCAAAATATTCCTCCTATTTTCATAGTTGACCAACAAACCCTTGTATACTATAAATTAATAACCAAACTTGTCTTTTCCCACCGATTTAGGGGTCAAAATTCGGTACCAAAAAACTTATTATATAGATTAAGGTCAAAAATTAAATTATTAATTCGAAAATCCTAAATAGATAATATTCATATCATGATGATGAAAATATAGAAGTATATGAAGTGAACTAACTGGTTGTCGATATTGACTGATCTTGACTAAAATGACGATGGCTTATAAAACACAATTATTCAATTATAAGAAAATAAATGCTAGGGACATTATATAATTATGAGACTATATATATTAAATATAATAATAAAATATATAGAAGAATGCTGTTAAGAAAAAGGGATACGATTCTATAGAATATGAGTGATGGGGTTGGAAGCCAAAATCGAGGTTCCAAAAAAACACATTTTTTGTATTTCACAATTTCAAATCTGAACACCATGCAGCAAATCAAATTCTAAAATACTTTATTTTTAGAGTAGAATTAGAAGAATTGTTCAAGTAAAAGTTTTAGGTTCTTAAAATATTTTCCAAACATTTTATTTTAGTCTCTAAATTTTTGTTTTTTTTAATATATTTTCATAAAGTTTCTTTTGTTCTTTATTTTTATATTAAGAAAACACTTTCAAAAGGTTTAATATATTGAAAATAATATCAATTGCTAAAATTAGTGTTCTATTAGATTTTTCAGTAACCATAACAGAAAATTTGGAATGTCTAAGTTTTCCTGAAATACACATTTTAAACATATATAGTCTATATGGATAGTAATATTTTTTTGTATATATAAATCTTTTAAGAAATTTTGTTATTTAAAATAATTTTACAAAAATGAACCAGGTTAAAATGATTGAAAACTAAAGTTGGGAAGTCGGCGTGACAAGGGTCAAAGAACAGTGATGAAAGAAAAAAAATGAATAAATGCTCAATCTTTTCGGCTGGGTCTATTTTTCTGGTCGGAATAATGTCGTTTGGTCATCTTTTTCTTTTGCGAAAGTCCAATGCTTCATTTTTAATGGCCATGCATGGCCCCCCACGCCCTAACCAAATGCCAAAGCCAATGGGAAATAGAAAGCTACAAAACGGCATATTGAACACTATTCCCTTTTTAAATGACGCTTCTGCTAATTTTAGGGTCCTCCAAATTTATTTCATAAAACTATACCTAAAATCAATATTTTAGAAAAAGACACCAAGTAGTCCCTAATCTTTTCGAAAAATTCTCAAATTTATTCACAGAATACATACGAAATGTTCAAATTGAGGGGTAGGTGTGTAAAATCTAAAAATAAATAAATAATGAAAAAGAGCATTGAAAAAAAAAAAAGAGTATTTGGAGATTTATAAAATTATAATGATTGCACACCATGCAAAGAAGAGTGAAAAAGGGAAGGTGTGCTGAGAGTTGAGAGTACAGAATTGAGATCTCTATTTAAGGAAGTCCAAACCCCATCTCTCCATCACCAAAATCTCCCACTTCCATTTATCTCACTCTCTCTCTAAAGTCTAAGCCCAAAATACTAAGAAAGATGAAAACAAATAATCAGGTGGAAAAGAAAAGAGATCAAATATCAGAAGAAGATGATCAAATTTGGGTTTATGATTCTTCTGTTGATCATAAAGGAAACCTTCCCCTTCGTGCTTCCACCGGCGTTTGGAAATCATCCCTATTCATCATCGGTATAATTCATCTTTATTTTATTTATTTATTTATTTATTTATGATTTTTCTTTATTGCCTTCTCTTCTGTTCTTTTCTGCATAATCCATATATTTCACTTCTAAACCTTATCAACAAAATACCCCATTCTTTATTTATTTATTTATTTTTATATAAATTTATTAATCTCAAGTGGATTCCTCGGAAATATGCTAAATATTCAAACAATGACTGCTTCTATTAACTCTATGTTACGTTTTTCTTTTATTATTATTTTATATTATCCTTTTTCCCTAAGGTTTGTAGACTTAAAAAGATCATTAACCCACTTTTTTCCTTTCAACCTACGAAGTTGGGCCGTCCTTCTTTTTTGGAGTGCAAAAGTTCTTGATTTAGTTAGGAGAAAAAATATAATTAATTAATGAAGCTCGATCATAATTAAAGATTAATTAAACACATCAAAGTTTGATGTGTTAGAGCCTCTGCTGTCTTCTTTTCTTTCCACTGTTCCTAAAGTCTTCAAATATTCTTATTCCGACAAACATCATAAAGAGAACAACAAATAGCTATCAATTTGTAGCATGAGTCAATGTTAAGTTTTTTGGGAAAAAAAATGCTTTTTTTTCCCTTTATTTTAGAGGTTTTTAGTTTATATATTTCAAAGTATTATATTTTATCTTTAATTTTGTGTTTAATTTCTCTTCGGTTTAAAAATTACATTTTCATAATTAAATTTTTAATTTAGTTTTTATTTAGTCTCTTATGTATCAATATTATTATTTATGGATGGATGAAAGCATTTAAAAAGATTTGTTCCTTCTTTCCCCTCTCTTTATTGGGAAGAATCTTTGATATGACTAGCCATTAGATTTTAACTTTTCTCTATGCTTATTTTAACCATTCAACAAAAAGAAAACGAAAAAAAACCAATAATTTCTCTAAACAGAGGTAGC
Organism: Cucumis cinereus; assembly: GCA_037974625.1. Classification (NCBI taxonomy): domain Eukaryota; kingdom Viridiplantae; phylum Streptophyta; class Magnoliopsida; order Cucurbitales; family Cucurbitaceae; genus Cucumis; species Cucumis cinereus. The sequence continues at coordinate 17,916,853 of JBBPDJ010000017.1, read as the reverse complement.
CATTTATGACATCATGTTTCCAAATCTTGAATATGATAGAATATATAGTAAGCTAAAAAAAAAAAAACAAAAAAACAAAACTTTTAAATCCATCTCCCACACCAATTTGTGTGCATTCTACAAATTGTCTCATAATTTGTCACATGAAAAATTGTTTGGTATATCATTTTAAAGTATCATTATATATTTATGGATATTTTTTTATTGGATGGATAATTTGCAGCTATTGAGTTCAGTGAGAGGATGAGTTACTTTGGAATAGCAACAAGTTTGGTAATATATCTTACCAGAGTCATACATGAAGACCTTAAAACAGCGGCAAGAAATGTGAATTATTGGACAGGTGTCACCACTTTAATGCCTTTGCTTGGTGGCTTCTTTGCCGATGCTTACTTGGGTCGTTTCTCCGCTGTCCTTCTTTCCACCATCATCTACCTTTTGGTAGCTTTCCCCCCTCTCTTTTCTAACGAAATTACATTTACATATTAGTGATGAATTGGTCATATTTTGTTAAGATATTTTGATATTGGGTATGTTAAAAAACAGGGGCTATCTCTGCTTACAATGTCAACTTTGGTACCAAGTTTGAAGCCATGCGATAGTGAAACATGTGATGAGCCCAGAAAAGTACACGAAATTCTATTCTTTACAGCAATTTACTTAATCTCCATTGGAACCGGAGGCCACAAACCATCTCTGGAGAGTTTCGGGGCCGATCAATTCGATGACGACCACCCGAAAGAAAGAACGCAAAAGATGTCGTTTTTCAATTGGTGGAACTCTGGTCTTTGCGCTGGTGTTATCTTCGGAGTCACTTTAATTGTGTACGTTCAAGAACACGTGGGATGGGGAATGGCTGGCGTGATTCTCACTTCGGTTATGGCTATTTCTCTTGCAATCTTCCTTCTTGGAAGGCCTGTTTATCGGTTCAGGGCACCATTAGGAAGCCCTTTAACTCCTCTGCTTCAGGTTATTGTTGCTGCTTTTAGGAAGAGGAAATTGGATTATCCTTCACATTCTTCTCAACTTTATGAAGTTCAAAATAGTGATAAGTCTCAGGGGAGGCTCTTGTCCCATACCAAGAATCTCAAGTAAGACCTCACCCCGCTACACTTAATTTCTATTATTTGACCATTTACTTTATTCAAAGTTAATTAATTTGGTAAGGCTTTATTAAAGGAATCTTCAACTAGATGAAAGGAAAAGAGAAAAGAGAGAAGATATTTTAAGCCCAGTTTAAGTGCTACTCATCCACCAAAGATAAAGTCCCCCCCCAAGGAATAGGCAAGGTTGTCACACAGTATAGTCCTTTGAAAGCATTGTCAAAGATGTGAAAGGATTAAGCACTACTCCTGCTACCATGCCAGTTTTAATTTGTTAAATTACAAATTTAATTCCGGAATTTAAACCTTTGTATCTATTTGGTCTAGTAAATCTCACAAATTTTAAAAATTTTAAAATAAAATTTTAAATTTTGTATTTTGTAGATCTATAAGATCTTTAAAAATTTTAAAATTTAGATTTAGACATAGAAGTTCAAAATTCAATAACCAAATTTTATTTGGAAATTACAAAAAGAAGTATCTTGGTAGTTGTATTTATACACTTTGTTTTAGTGTTAAAATATGATCTCAAATGTACGATAATTATGGAAATTACACCTTCAAATCATAAAAAAAGTTGACCTCATAAAACTTATACAGTCGTTACAATTTCCACGTTATAATTGCATTATATTTTTGTAATTTGGCAAAAAGTAAAAAAAAAAAACTTAGTGGTAACTAATCCAAAATATTATGAAAAGAAATTAGTGTGATCATGTGGGGTAATCCAAAAGATCGTAAACTGTACAGATTTTTGGACAAAGCTGCGATCATTGAGGAGAGAGGTAATTCAGAAGAGAAACAAGGAGCATGGAGGCTTGTAACCGTTACAAGAGTGGAGGAATTAAAGCTCATTCTAAATATGATCCCAATTTGGATTACTTCTTTACCATTTGCAATCTGCGTTGCACAATCATCCACATTCTTCGTCAAACAATGTGGAACACTCAACAGAAAAATCGGAAACACCTTCATTATTCCTGCATCCTCCATGTTCTGTCTGTCCGCCACAGGCATGATCCTCTCTGTCGCCATCTACGACAAGCTTCTCGTTCCACTCCTACGAAAAACCACAGGCAACGAACGGGGCATTTCCATCCTCCAAAGGATAGGAATTGGAATGGTTTTCTCTTTCACCACCATGGTCGTCTCTGCCCTAGTCGAGCGAAAACGACTCGACCGAACCACCCATCCAATGAGCGTCTTCTGGTTGGCCCCCCAGTTTTTTATAATTGGAATTGGAGATGGGTTTGCTCTTGTGGGGCTACAGGAGTACTTTTATGATCAAGTTCCTGATTCTATGAGAAGCCTTGGGATAGCGTTTTATTTAAGTGTCAATGGTGCAGCAAATTTTCTTAGTAGTTTCCTCATTACAATTGTGGATCGGATCACTAAAAAGAGTAGTGGCAAGAGTTGGTTTGGGGATGATTTGAACAGCAGCCGTTTGGATAATTTCTATTGGCTAATTGCAGGGATTGTGGCTGTTGATTTGTGTGTTTATGTATTGTTGGCTCGTCGTTATACATATAAATCTGTGCAGAAAACCACAGTGGCTAATTACTACGACGGCAAGGTCCCAGACGCCAATTCAACGGTTTGAAAAAGATTCACTGTTATATGTTATTGCTTTTTAGTAACTTTTATTATTTTCAGAAAAAAAATTTACTTTTCCTTTTCTAATTATGTGTATGCGGAGGCTTTTAGATTTCTAGTTGATGTAGATGTATGTAATTTTCCTCTTATCGTAAAAAAATTAATAGTAATGGCATTGAACAATATTGAGCGGAGAGCAAAAACTTACATTTATTTTTACATTTGTTATAATATAAAATATAAAAAAAAAATCGTTAAAAAAGATGAATCCAGCGAGCGGCACTTGGCACGCCTTGATTGACTGCAAACGCCATGTAATAACCTGGTGGAGCCACCATTCCATTTGCAGGAGCTGTACAACCGACACGGTACTGCCCATCGCCGTTGGGGACGCTCGCCTTGACGGCTAATTTGACTAACCGTTGACCTTGGGAAAAAGAATGTGTAGCAAACGGCGCACTAGCTAAATTCACTTCCACAATTCCCACTACGGGTAGTTGAACCGACACCAATACGTCGAAAACGGCGCCGTAACCTATCGTTTCCGGAATAGTCTCAATATTGGGTCGGATATTGGCTTTCTCTGCCGATAAATATTCCGGCGAGAACGCTTCAATTCGCAACTCTGTCGGAAATTCAGCTTCGAATTTATAGAAGAAGTGAGGATTACTGCCGGCAATCAAAATTCTTCCATCGGGAAGTAGATTGGCTGTAGAGTGGTACATTCTCGGAACGCTTCCCGGGTTCAAAGTCATGAACCGCAACCCGGCCGGTTGATCGGGTCGATACAGAACCGGATGCAAGCATGGGTTCGAAGCCTGTTCGAAGCCTTGAGTACCGGCTTGGGCTCCATTGATAACCACCACATCGCCGGTGGGAAGCATCACCATATCCCCCATGATTCTTCCAAATGGCATATCCTCCAATTCCCAAACCGGGTTCAAACCGGTAGCATCAATTCGTCCACAGCTTCCGTGAGCCGGAGTGTCGGTGCTTCTCTGGATAAACGCGCCGTATTGAGCTCCTCCGCAAATCACGATCACGGCATTTGAATGATCCCCTTGGAGAGCGAGCATAACCGAAGATCCAGCGGATGGGTAATTCCTAGGCCCACCATCCAACGGTGGATAATCCCTCACCACTTGATTAGTCTGGTGATCGTACAAAACTGCTCTGTTATTTGCGAAGATGAAGAGATGCCCATTTGGAAGAAGATGAACATAAGGGTATAAATTATCCATCTGACCGTCCTCCACGTCACGCAAGAAAGGGAAATTCACCGCCCCATTTGTCCTGGGAGGATAATACTCGACCGTATTGGCTCCCCTGCCGCCGACGATTATGACAGAACCATCCGATAAAATCTGATTCGTAGCGTACCATCTCCCATCGGCTAATTCCGGTTCCGAGAGCTCAATCCAGTCACAATCGCCATTTGGTTCGCAGGGTTGAAACTTCCGAAATTTTCTGAGGCCGTCGATATCGCCGCCGGTGTGCAATAGAGTGCCGTCCGGGAGGAATTGGCCGGAGGAGCACCATGTGTCTGTGAGGATGGTTAATGGACGGATTTGGTTGGTTTGAAGGTCGAGGAGGACGGAATGGGCGTAGCAATCGTGCTTGAGAATGGCGTCATATCGGTCGTTGCGACAATGGCCTTTGCGGAGCATTTTGCGAGTTGGGCCGATGTTGGTCCGATCTAAGAGAACGACGGTGTTGAACCTTGTGACGGCTGTGTGCATGGAGGCGATGCCGGCGTTGGGAACGAGGAGTTCCCACGTGCCGGGGAGGTTAGCACGTGTATGGAGAATGAAGAAACTAAAGAGAAGAAGAAGAAAGGAGAGAGAAAGAGGAAAATCCATGGAAGAGAGAGTGAAAAGTGCGATAAGGAGTGAGAAAATTGAGTAACTCAGGACTTAAAAAAAAAAGGACTCATAATGGAAATTTGAAGTTTTGTTATTATTATTTAAATAATGTTATATATATCTTACTAGTTATTATATTATAATATGTCATCAAATGTGGACCGTTGGTGGTGTTGAAAATTTTAATTTACAATTACAAACGGTTAGAAATGTGGGTCCCACAATTGAAGTTAATTAATATGACACGTCGGACAGTAAACCAGGAAGAACGACACGTAGGCGGCTGACATTATTAACAATTTATTATTATTTTGCATGATTTGGGAGGTAAGGTAATTAAACATATTTTGTTCATCTTCATATATTAGGCAGTAGCCATTGATCGGAAACGATGGCTGATTAATTAGGTCTGTGTGTTTAAGGACATGGTAATTAATATTGTAAGAATGAAATATGAATATATTTTAGAAATGTGAAATATTGAAAGGAGATGATTTAGATTAGAGAGAGTTATATAGGAATGTAGGTGTATCATCCCTAACAAAAGGAAAGGAAAGGATAGGATAGGGTGGGGAAATGATTTGGAACAAACGGGCCTTAAATAAATGAATGAATGAATGAAAGTGCATATCCAGGAGTGATACAACTGGATTGGGGCCTCACCACCTTACCCATATTCATAAATCTCAATCATTTCCCTTCCCCCCTTCAAATTTAAGCTTCCATCACCCAATTTATTGAATAATCAAAACCCTTTCCCTATAACTTTTCTGCTTTGCATAAAGCTGTGGGCGGTAAAACCTTTTTCCTTTTTCCTTTTTTTTTTTTTTTTTGATGTGGGAATTTAATTAAAGTATTTATTCAAATACAATTAATACAACTTTACAGACTCATAAAATGTATCAAATCCATTAATTGATTTATGTTCCGTTTGAAACTTGAAAATTTTAAGACATTTCAATTTGTAACGGATTTTAAAATTCAGTATTTACTTTAGAACTTTCACGGTTAAAATGTTCGAATTTTTGTAGGATTTTATTGGATTTAAAATTAAATTATATAATTAACCTCGCCATTTTTTAATTTTCAATTAATATATTCGTGAATAAAGTAAATTCTTAACTTTATTTGACTTTTTAATTAACATCCAAATGTAAAATTTTAAATACATTTATTTCAAATCTTACTATTTTCAAACAAAATAATCAAATTTAGGATAACGTATCCTCGAATCATAAGGTTTAAAATTATTTATTCAAACTTTATTTTAATCCAAACGGAGGGATAAAAGTAGAAAAGGGAAAATGGAGGATGGTTTGGGTATTTTTGTGGTACAATGCTTTGAGAACCGACGAAATGTGATATTGCTTTAAATGCAATCGAATTCTAAAGAGTAGAGGAATTGAGTTTGTGGATTTAAAAGGACTTTGTTCTGATTTGCAAATTGCAAAGGCGCTCGCTGCGGCCCACAAACTTACAATTAAGCATCATTAATTTTTAAAGTCACATATACTTCCAAATACCTACCACCAATAATACCAACCAAAAGCTCAACCCTAAACTTAATAGATTAGTTTAATTCCTAAATTTTCCTTCCACAGCTAGAATTTAGTTTATAGCCTTAGGATCCACGTTGAAAGGGATATTTTTGTCTATTTTGATAATACAACGTTGGGCTTAGTTGTTTCATTCATGGAACCCATTAAACAGTGCAGATTGGGCCGTAAGAGCCCATATTTAGAGGAAACTGTAGGGTGATGATCAGGTGGTCTCAATTGCACGTGACGTGCCATTGAATTTGATTTGATGGTTGCTTGGATGAAGTTGTAGTTACGATAAATTAGTACCGAGGATTTCAGGTAAGGAGGATCCAAACAACCCTAAACCCTAAATTTAGTCCAAACCTATTTTACATTTTATCTCCAATTTTGAGTTTAATTTTTCTTTCGTTTTTTAAGAAAAATACATTTTTATCCTTGAAATTTTAATTTACTTTTCTTTTTACTATTAAAGTAACACTAGTGTAAACTTTTACCTTTGAATTTTGAATGTACATTTTAGTTTTTGATGTTAAGTTTTAGTTAATTAATTTAAAATAATCCTGATGTGAAATTTTTAATTAATTTTAACATTGATAGAAAATTAGTGACAATTAATTTAGTTATAGTAAATTTAGGGCTATTTTTTAAATATAACAATAAGTCCCACAAATATTTACAAAATACCAACGAATTTTTAGAAGTTTTGTGATTTAAAGTAATTTTTCATAAATTTATTCTTTTAACTTAATTACTCTATTATTACTTATGAATAAAATTGAGTATCCGGTAAAAAAATCATGACTAAAACTAGAACTAACCTGAATGGTAAAGATAATATATATATATATATATATTCGTAAAGGTTTAGGGTTTGTAAGCACGGAGAAAAAAATAGTTTCTAATTTTATTTAATTATTTAGGTGGAGAAAGTGAAATAGGGAGGGAGGATTAAAGCATTAAAAAGAAAAAAGAAGAAAAATAAAAGTTCTTTTTTTCCCTCTCTTTATTGGGAAGAATCTTGGATATGACTAGCGATTAGATTTTAACTTTTCTTTATTATTTTCTAACCATTCAATTAAAAAAAAAAAACAATAATTTCTGTAAAAGAGGTAGCCATTTATGACATCATACTTTTAAATCTATCCTGGTGTATCTATTTTTTCTGCTTGAAAAATTCATCATATATCATTTTTTATGTATTTGTGTGTTGGACAAGGACATAGCGCATATTGCACACATTTTGTAACCTAGTCAATTACTCGATTAATGGGGGTTGCATGATCATTGGCCTATTATATATTGATGGATCTTTTTTGTTGGACGGATAAGTTGCAGTTGTCGAGTTTAGTGAGAGGATGAGTTACTTTGGAATAGCAACAAGTTTGGTAATATATCTTACAAGAGTCATACATAAGGACCTTAAAATAGGGTCTATCTCTGCTCACAATGTCAACTTTGGTACCAAGTTTGAAGCCATGTGATAGTGATACATGTGAGGAGCCCTGAAAAGTACACTAAATTTCATTCTTCACAGCAACTTACTTAATCTCCATTGGAACCGGAGGCAACCATCTATGGAGAGTTTTGGGCCAACCAATTCGACGACGACCACCCCGAACAAAGAAAAGCAAAAGATGCCATTTTTCAGTTGGTGAAACTCTGGTCTTTGTGTTGATGTTATCTCAAGTAAGATCTCATCCTGCAACACTTACCTTTACTTTATTCAATCCTTAAGTTTAAAAATTAATTAATCTGATAAAGCTTTATTAAAGGAATCTTGAACTAGATAGAAAGAAAAAAGATAAAAGAGATTTTCCTTTTTTAAAAAAGCCAGTTTAAGTGTTATTCATCCACCAAAGATAAAGTTAAGGTGTAGAGAAATCTGTAAGTCCTATTGGAAAACTGGGGAACCATTCGAAAGGAAACCCAACAATTTATATAAACAAAGGTAGCCACGACATCAAGTTCTCAATCTTGAATGTACAGTAGTAGTACGCTTAAAAAACAATACCTTTACTCATTTTTGTGTCTTTCTAAAGGAAATATTGCACGACACACAAATGCTCTAATTATAGTTTGTGACATGAATTTTTCTTTTGGTACATCGTTTTTAAGTATTTTAATTTAGGTTTATAGCACAAATTTTGCAACCTACTCTATTACTCAATTAAAATTTGTAATGTAGCAAATATTTTTGAGAAGACAAAAGAAAGTTTGCATTATTATATTTTTTTAGTTTACAAGAGATAGAAGCTTGGATGATCATTGGACTATAATATATTTATGGAGATTTTTTGTCGGGTGGATAATTTGCAGCAATTGAGTTCAGTGAGAGATTGGAGTACTTTGGAATAAGTACAAGTTTGGTAATAAATATTACAAAAGTCATACATGAAGACCTTAAAACAGTACCTCAAAGTTCCATCAATTGAAAACGACATCTTTTGTTTTCTTTCTTTAGGGTGACTGTCGTAAACTTGGTCAGCCCCGAAACTCTCCAGATATGGTTTGCAGCCTCAGATACCAATGGAGATTAAGTAAGTTGCTGTGAAGAATAGAATTTTGTGTACTTTTGTTGCATTCCTTCAAATTTGGAACCACAAAAATTGAGCGAGGCATTCCCATCCTCTGCAAAGGATAAGAATTGAAATGATTTTCTCTCACCACCATGGTCGTCGTTGCCATTGTCGAGCAAAAGCGACTCGGCCGAAGATAGTATAGATATAGATTTCTAATCAATTATTGGGCTTTGTAATGTTTTTAGCACTGATTTTACAGTTTCTTTAAATTTTAGGTTTTGAGTTGCACTTGGGAAACTTAGGCTACGTTTATGTGGGAGAATGAAAAATGTTGCAATTTGGATCGATTCTACAATCGAACCAACAATTGAAATAGGCCTCAACTGTAACCAATGTGATTGTAATCGTTGCTATTTACTCATCTAATTTTTCAAAAGTAATATAATTGTGATTGAGCCTGTTTATTTCAAATAATTAATTAAAAGGTATGACGAAAATGACAAAACTACCCTCAACTCTCTTTTGCATGATCGTCCACTCATTTTACAAATTGGGCTTAGTTCTTTTATTCAAGGAGCCCATAAAATAGAGAAGATTGGGCCGATAGAAAATGTAAAATTTTGAAGCCCATATATTTTTCACGAGACTCTAGGTTGATCAGCTGATCTCAATTGCACGTGACCTCGCATTGAATTTGATTTGATGGTTAGAGGTGATGATGAAAGTAATTAATAGGGAGTAATTAAAAAAAGAAATAGAAATTAGAAAAAGTATTATGTAATGATAACCATTGAAAAGGGATGGACAGAGTGTCAGACTGAGGCCTATAATGGTAGATTAAGATTAAGATTAAGATTAGGGTTTGTATGAACATATGGGGCCACCCACACGCCCAAAATATGATTAACAATAATTAATTGGTATGGATTTAAATTTTTTGAAGCAGCTATTTATGCTGACAATAAAGTTTTGTTTTTTATTTTTTGATAGAGTAGGCTGAGTCATCACCCAGATACCTTTCATTGCCTTCTACTATTAGATTAACAGCTAGGTTTTATCATTATTCTCTCCACTCTCTTTCTATTTATTGTTGCATATTATTCTATCCTCCTATCTATAATCCTATACTTTTTTTTTTTTTCAAAAAATAGAATGAGTTTAATATTACAATTTAAATTTAAAATATTCAATTCAAACATGAGTTTGTATTATTCTTTTATTTTAAAATGCTTTTGATCATGTGTAGGTTTAGGTAAAATTGAAATGATGCATGAGTTACATATTCATGATACATGTTAAAGTGAGGAGAAAGACGGTATATAATACAAACACACACACATATACTTATAATTAACATGAAATTGGTGAATATTGTTTCTATATTTGGTAAATAGAATAATAGGGAGTTAGTATTAATTTCTTCCAAGCACTTTCATCTTTAATTTGTAGTAATTTAGGTGAGGAGATTATTATTATTTTATATATTTTTTTTTACAAAAAAGAAAGGTGATTGGGAGTTGGAAAACCAAAGAGTAAACAATCGGACGGTGGCAAAGGAGAGAAGTAAGTACGATTGGAGTCAGAGAAAAAAAAAGAAAGTTAGAATTGATTTGATAAATATTTTTGGTGAGTTGTGAATATTTAGAAGTACTACACAGTCCCTCAGCCTCAGATCCCTCTCTTCTGACGCCATCACTTCCCCTATCTCAAGCCGTCACAACAGTATTTCCACCCTTCAATATATATATATATATTTTCAAATAAAAAAAATCAATATTTTCATTTTTTAGTATCTACATCTTAAAATGTTATTCTATTGTATTTAAACTTTGTGTTTTAGTTTATTTCGAAAATTCAATATTACTATTTTAAATCTCCTTTTGTTATAGTATTTGTTATATTTCATACATGTACTCTCTTCTTTTTGTTACAAATTACAATGCTTGTTATTTCATATATGGAATAAATTTGTATGTAGCTTAGACACATAATATTACAATTAACAAACTATAATATAATCAAGCGAGTATCTTAAGGCTCTTGTAAATTTCAAGACTCTTACTTTTAACCCTAATCTTCACTAAACACACCATTTATTTGTTGTCTTGAGTTTGAATTCTATTAACTAATTTCAAATAATTATGGTTAATTAAATTGAAGTTAATTTTGAATCTTCATTTCATAATTATTTTAAATTTAAACAACATACATCAATGTCAATTATACATTGAAAGTTAGTATTTAGTGAAAATTTGAAGTTAAATTTAAATCTTGAAACATATGGACTAAATTTAAACAAAACTCAAATCTTGATGGTAATTAAGATTTTAAAACTTAGAGATGAAAATGAAATTAAACTCAAAATTTAATAACTTAAAGTTTTAACATTGTAAAGCTTATGAGCAAAATATAAACTAAAAAAAAACTTCTAAACAAAAAAGCGATATCCTCATTTTATAATAGTATGATATTAAATTTCCATTGACTTGTATGTATTTTCATTGATAGTCTAAATATTTACGAGTTCGACATTGACATTTTCATTATATCGTAAAAAGATTCATGTAATAAATGACAAACAACAAAACATCACTAATTTGAATAGACCATAAATAATACAATGTTTTAAGTTCAAACCTCTATTAAGAAAACAAGTCTATTATAATTTAATTGGTTTAGTTCATAGACTAAGAGTTTGTGTTCCCACAGTTAAATAATATCCATTGAGATTTATCAACCCTTTAATCTATGAGTTTCACGATCAAATAATTCTTCCAACTTTACAATTTATGAGATTTAACTTTATTTCTTGTGGTAAACGATAGTTCAGAGCGTAAAAAGATTCTGAATTAAAAAAAGAAAAAAAGAGTGGACTATTAAAGCACGTGTAAGTGTGAGATAAGAAGCATATATAGATCCGTGGATGAAGGGAAGTAGGCTGAAGTTTTTACAGCAACTTAGATGGCGTAAAGCTTAAACAAAAATAACAAAGCAAAATGGGTTTTGTGTTTGGATTTCCGAGAGAAACAAAGATGGATAATCATGATTTAAGGAGATTGGGTGATTAAAGAAGATTGGTTGAAGTGATGGGGAATAGAGTTTTGGACAATGTTCGTATTTATAAACAATAAATAACGATAAAAATCAGAATATAGTTTGATTTAAATCATATTTTGATCCTTAAACGTTACATTTTGTTCTATTTTGATTATTAAACTTTTAAGAACCTTTGTTTCAGTCCCTTAATTTTTAAAAACAGCATATTATGTTAATTGTCGTTAAAATTTCGTTAACTTTTACACAATGATGATGTGACTTTTGTAGTAAGTTGTTAAATAAGATAATCACTCTTAAAAGTTAAAAAGAAAAAAATCACTTTGGTTTCAATATTCATCATTTTGCCGCATTGACATTATAGTTCAAGTTCTCAACACATTGATTATATTTATGTGTTGGCATTAAAAAATTTTACAATAAATTAGTATAGTTTCTTGGTTGTTTATCAATTTACTTAATATAATAAGTTTAGAATCTAATCATCCAAATAAAGATATAGCATCCTTTTGTTAAACTGTTAATAGAATTTTAATAAAAAACACTAAAATATAGTATTTGTAAAAATTTAAGGATCCAAACAGACATTTTTTTTAAATAAAAAACCAAAAAAAAAAAAAGTAGAAAGTTTGAAAACGAAAATAAAATTTAAACCTATTTTTAGCAGAAAACAGTAGGAGAGGGAGATACAAACTGTTGGATGGTAAGTAAAGTTGAAAGAAGTGTATGTGCATGAAAATTGAAACGCCGTTCCATGGAAAGGCGCCAAATTCGGGCGCTCGTCCGTAAGCAAAAGATTTGCAATCCAAGAAAGAAAAAGAAATATATGCACATATATATATATATATATATGACGATGTCACCTGAACATCCCTACAATTACTCTTCTCCCAATATTGAATAACAGTACTGATCCACCCTAAACCCTATAATATATCTCACACTTTCCCATATTTTCTCTCTCTTAATCATCATTATTTTGAATTTTGACCACACCCCTTAATTACTTTCCTTTTCTATTCATTATATATATAATCCTTCCTAAATTTAATTTCAAAACATTGATGGTTTAGATATCAAAAGCTGACACAGATTTCACTTGGGGTAAAAAGAAAGGGAGAGATCTTGTTTGTACTAAATTTTCTTTCAATCTTTTTAGGGTAAAAATGAGTTGAGAGTGAAAGGAAGGGGACTAAAAGTGTGTATCTATCTATATCATATATGTTTAGATCTTGGCCCATCTTTTTTTCCTTTATGATTCTCTATTCTTTTTTTGGTAAGCTGGGAAATTGGTTCCAATTCTTTCATCCAAATTCAATTTCTTTTCAATTTTACATCATCTTTACAAATATAATTAATCTAATCTTAAGATTACTCAATTCTTAAGATATTACTATAATTAATCTAATCTTACAGTTTAATTATTATCAAAAGGTTTGATATAAACAGCACTTAAATTAGAAAGGAAAGAAGACAACATCCGATCCCATAAATTTAACAAAAATGGAGAGAGACAGTAATTAATGAAGTCAAATTATTTGTGGGAAAATAAACTTTTGTAAAAAGTAAATCCAAATATTCTCCAACAAACATAAAAAAGTAATAATAATAATAATAATAATAGAGGAATTGAAATACACACAAGTTTATATGAAAAGAGAAAAACAAAATAGAAAAGAAAGACACAAAGGTTTTTTGAAGAAGGGTTTTGTTTGAGTGTGATTGACAAGGAAAAAGGTTGTCACTTTAACATGGAACACCAATTAAACCAAACTAGCCCTACTTTCATTTTCTGGCTGATTAGGAATTTCATTACAATAAGTAACCAATTGCATTATTGTTTAAATATATAATTAAATTTTTCCTAATCTCCATCCATCCAGTTATAGACTACTTTTCAAGGGACCCCCATTATTTAATTATTTAATTTAATTTAATTTTCCATTTGCTGGTTCTTTAGTATGGAGTTTTAGTTTTAGTCAAGCTATCACATCGCTGTCTTGAAACTTTCTCCAAATTAATGCCTCTTCAAATATTATATATTATATTATTTTCTATACCAATGTTTAACTAATAATAATATTCAATGCATATTTCCTATAAATTTCATCCTTTCTGTATATAGTTGGTAGGAAGGAGAGAAGGTCTTGACTGAAGATGGATCTAAAGAAAAGATGGTTACAAGAGGGAAGATAAAGAGTTGATGAAAGGTTCATATTATTGAATTTCCATCAGGACATTATTGTTTGAAATGATTAAAGACAGAAATTGTAACACAGCAAATTAAGTTTTTTTTTATTATTTTTTTTCACATAAAGATTCCATTACTAAAATTATTTATGATGTAAATACCATAATGTTTTTTTTTTCAATAATGAAGTTATATACTATTTTCCTGTATGGTGTAACTTTAGCTTTTATATATATACATATGTAAAGAACCTTTAACAGTTTGTATGGATAATTATGGCATCATAAATTTTGTCAAAACTATTGATTAATGATAGAAAAGTTTATTATTCAGAACTATATTATGTGTGTTTTTCTAAAATTTCAACTATTTTATATTTTTTGATCCTTCTACTTCTATTTTTATATTAATTTTCAACTCTTCTCGGAAAAGCATTTGAATTGATAGTCCAAGTTTAAAATAAATCAAGTTTTTAACATAAATTGTCTCATTAATCTGGATAATAGTATAAACATAAAAGCTGAGGTATAGTTAGGTAACAATTTTTTTTTTTGAAAATTAAGCATTTAAACTATACTTCCATTTCATTAATTTGAAAACTAAAAAAAGAAAAACTAGTTTAAAATTTTGTTTTTATTTTTTTTTTAATTTGACTAAGAATTTATCATCCTATCTAAGAAAAATGCAAATCATAATAAAAAACTGGGAGAAAAGAGTTTAATTTTTTTTAAAAAAACTTTGACATTTCAACAATGTTTTGCAAAATCATACCAACAATTCAATTCCCGTACTAAATTATGTGTCATAAATTAACAATTGGTTTTGACAGATTTAAAACTATAACTTCAAAATAAGTAGTCAGACGTTTACGATTGAATTATACTTTATTTGACCTAAGATATACATGAAAATATGAACATAGTGTTAAAAAGGAAATTGTGAAAATATTTTGGGTTAATAAAAAAAAATAAAAGGAAAAAAAAAGAAAAGAAGCATAAAAAAAAAAAAAAAAAAAAAAAAGAAGAAGAGAAAGAATGACCCACAAAACCCACACCCACCCTCTCATAGACATCCAACCAAATAATTAAATAGGAAAACCCACTACAACCCTCCAAAATTAAAAAAGAAAAAAAATATATATATAAAACGACAAAAAACCTCAAACCCTGTGTCAGAAACACCTGCCGCGCAGGTTAGTTCATTAATTACCGGCATTACCCGGTCTCCTTCCGGTTTCCCCCAAACCCTATGCTCTTCTTTCCCCTTCCCTCAAACCCACAAAACTCCACACCCAACACACAAACACACTTAGTCCTCAATCCCAAACCCTTTTTTTTCCTTCTCCTTTCTTTTTAAGAGTGAAAAAGTTCGCAGATTGAAAAAGAAAGTTCTTTATTTTTGTGCAAAACACACACAACAACACACACACACACTTCTCAAAGATAAGGAAAAAAAAAAAAAAAAAAAGAAGAAGAAGAAGAAGAAGAAGTAAAAATCTGTTTTTGATGGCCGAGGGTATTGAATCCTACGACCATGTCCCTCAACAGAGCCGCCGTGACAAGCTCCGTGAACATCCCGACCACCACCACCGTTCCAATTTCCTACCTTTTTACGACCCTTCTTCTTCCGACTCTTCCAATCGTTTCCAATTTCACCACCACCCTTTTTTCGACCCCCAAATCCAATCCCCTCTTTTTCCCGAAATCCACTCCTTCCCCACCGAACCTCTTTCCCTTTCCCTTTCCTCTCACCCTAATTTTCTCGCTTCCCCTATTCCCCCTCCTCTCCCCCTCGGCCCTTTCACCGGCTACGCTTCCATTTTGAAAGGCTCGAGGTTCCTTAAGCCTGCTCATCACTTGCTTCAAGACCTCTGTGATTCTGTTCATTATTCCTCTTCTTCTTCTTCTTTCATCCACGATACTTCCTCTGATTCCTTCCCCCATTCCCCAATTCTTGACCATCACTACCCTCGTCCTTCTTCTTCCGATTCTTCTACTCCTCCTCATAAATCAACCCTTCTCTCAATGCTTGATGAGGTACTGTTTCTTTATCTTTCAACCATTTTACCCTAATTTAGGGGTTTTCTTTTCTAATTCTTGGGTCTTCTCCCCTTTTTTCCGTTAAACATCAGATGGGGACTTTTTCCTTGCCTTTAATCTGTAATTATCATGTTTGCTTAGTGCACATCACTAATTACCTCCCCCCCCCCCCCCTTCTTTTTCCAAATGGGGATTATTACTTATTATTTTATTATTATTGTTGGTTTTTCATGGAGCCCAATTAGCACTCTTGTTTTTTCAACTCAAGGGAGGGGGGGGGGGGAGTTGCATGTTTTTTTTAGGTATTAACTAATTAATTAAGGGAAATGGAAATGATTCCTTTGATTATGTGATGTTGATGTCAATCTTTTGTATACGACTAGATTAACATGCAAGATGCGAAACTTATTATTATTATTATTTATTATTGATATTGTTGTATCCTCTGCTTTAGTTATTATGCATTAGATTCTTGTATTAAAAAAAGGATTGATTAATGTTGTAGTTGTAGCAGCTTCTTCATTCTCACAGTTTTTTTTATCTTTTTGAAAAAGGTGATTAGAAGGAATATATGCACAAATGAGTATTGTTGGCCTTCTAAAGTGTGTCTGACTAAGTTGCTACCCTCTATGCATATTTTTTTTTACCAAGTCTGGGCATAATGTGCTTAATCAAAGTGATTGGTGGAATCCATTTTCTATAAAGATTTATACTTCAATAAAGCTGTTCTTAGCATTTTTATATTCCTATTTTTTTCCTTTCTCCCCTTTTTTTAGAAAAAATAATTACGATGAATATAGTAAATGTTATATTTACACTCTATTATTCCCTATTTTTTTCTGTGGGGATATTAATTTTATATATGTTTTACTCAGTATTATACATTCACTTTAGAATTTGAGCATAAATATATTCCTTTTTTCTAGTAAATACTATATATAAAAAAAGAATAATACACAATGATAAATTTACATATTGCTTTTTTATTTTTATTTTTATTTTTTTGTGGTGGAGAAATCTATTATACATATGTTTGGATTCAATGCTGTAATACTCGTACATTTCTCAATAACATATTTTTGGGGTTAGATTTATGAGTATCATGAAACTGGTTATAAACTATAAATTCTATACGTTATTTGAGTCTTGTAATTTTAAGATTAGCACTACTTTACATCATTTTGTCATTTATACCATGCATTAAATCCCTTGTTCTCCATTTAATGCATATTTAGCCCTTAGGAGTTAATATTTCTGCTTTTCAGATTAGGGTTGATCTATTCTATATCTAAATATATCGAATATCATAAATTTCTCTCTGGTCAAATTTATGACATCCAAACAGAAGAATAAAAGTTCACACACACACAAAAAAAAATACTGTTTATTTTTAGTGTACTGTTACTTCCATTTGTACTTTTGATAATCTGTTGACCAATTTCTTGCTCATGGCTTGTACAATGTAAGTAGCATTAAAAGGGACTGATCTGTCCTTACTACAAGTGGAGTAATGAGTGAAATTAGGTTCTTTGAACCCTTTTAATTCTTAATTTTTCATCACCTATTGGTTTAATAGATAATCAACATTTATTTTTTCATGTTCATTATCTAGGTTTACAGAAAATATAAGCAGTACTATCAACAAATCCAGGAAGTAATGACATCGTTTGAGTACATCTCGGGCCTTGGGAATGCAGCACCATATGCCAACCAGGCTATGAAAGCCATGTACAAGCATTTCAAGTGCTTGAAAAACGCAATTCTAGACCAACTTCAATTCAATAAGAAGACTCTCGGTGACTACAATCAACGATCGGTTCAGAACCCTGGATTTCTTGACCATCAGCCTGTTTGGCGACCACAACGAGGGCTTCCCGAACGAGCAGTAACGGTTCTTCGTGCTTGGTTGTTCGAACATTTCTTGCATCCGTGAGACTCTTCTTCATAACAATGACTATAGTTTTTTTATCTCAAGTATGTGCATATAAGGGTTTAGTCTTTTGGCTATCAAGATTTTTGATTGCTATTGTTTTGTTTTTTTGGGGACAGTTATCCTTCTGATACAGACAAGCTTATGTTAGCAAAACAGACTGGTCTGTCTCGTAGTCAGGTCCGCTTTATATATTGTCATTTCAAAATTTCTGTCATTTTTATTTTCACATTATTTATTTATTTTTTGCTCTAAAAAGACAATAATTGTACTCTTTGAGACAGGTGTCTAACTGGTTCATTAATGCAAGAGTGAGGCTTTGGAAGCCAATGGTTGAAGAAATATACATGCTTGAAACCAAGCAGCAACAAACACAGAAGAATTTACATAAAGAAGATCGAACCACCAACAGAGCTAACGATCATCATCCATCAAACTCGCTCACAATGGATAACCCTTCTACATCCACTCAACAAATTCAAGACACTCCCAAACGTACTCGAAACGAACCTCCCGACATGCCAATGGGAAACCACGACGATCCTTTGAATGTATCCTACAACTTATCAAGCCATCCCCATGTGGGAGCAAATGTAAACATGGCGGGTAACAATGGTGGAGTTTCCTTAACTCTTGGTCTTCACCAGAATAACGGTATAGGTGGCTTTTCTGAACCCTTTCCTGTAGGGTTCCCTGTTGCAGCCACTCGACATTTTGGCCTAGGAATACAAGGCAACAGTGATGGGTACGTAATGGGTGGACATTTTAGTAGAGATGTTCTTGGAGGTCAGCTGTTACATGACTTTGTGGGCTGAAATTGAATGTGGTATTTGGAGTTTAATATGATAGAGAAAAGAAGAAGTTGCATATTATTTGGTAGTGTTGTATTATAAACCATATAAAAATTGTGGGGGTTTAGATGAGTACTACTAGAGAAGAAGCATAAGCAAAAAAATTCAAAACCTGTAAATGGCTTACCTCCAAAATCCTACCAGGAAAAGAAAGTAAAAACAAAAAGGATTGAATTGACCAAAATGCCATTGTTTGCCACTGTGTAACAATTTGGAAATGAATGAGAAAACAAAAGAAAAGGGGTTGTGAACGAACATGTGTAGGTGATGTGAGTTCCTTGACATTTGTGCACTGCCTTTGCCTATTATTGGATCAAATATATATATTATACACACACACACACATATATATATATTTTAATAACAATAATGGTTGTTAGAAATTTCAACCCTAATTTGCTGTTTGGGTTCTATGCATTTATGATTGGTATTTGAAAGTTTCATTTAATGGTTACTCGTGGAGATAATTATATATATATATATATATTCTTTCTCTTATGGTAATCATACGTATTTGAAATGGTGGCAATAAAGCCCCAATGGAAAAGCTTCCACTTTTGAATTAATCCATGCTTAATTACATTTTGAAAAAAGTTAACTTTTTTATTACTGGTTTGGTTAAAAACTGAGAGTTGATAATTAGGTAAAACATAATTAGGGTTTCAAACTGTCAGTGAAAATGTGGGTAAATGACACTTTTCGAGCCTCCATTTAGAGAGTGGTAGAGGAATTTCGCCATGTAGTAGGGCATGGCTAGCCCATTTTTGACTACTATAACTACGTTGCTTATATGAACAAACAAACTTTGCAGTTTCACTTAATCAATCGTGGTGAAGTCAGCAATGGATTTGATGGATCATCCACGTCACGAATTGGATGACTGACCCAATTTTGACTAGTTCTCGACACTACTTTCAAACACTATGTTGCCTATTTAGTGAAAAACAGGCAGACTCTGTTAGCTGAAAGGAGGTTGAAGGCACTCCACTCGGAAATGCCAATAGCAGATTTTGAGAGTATAGGAAATATACCAGTACCTTTTTCTCATACGAAACGACATGTCTTATATACGTGTATTTTGTTTTTATGGGTGATGGGGATGTATGTGGGTTTATGATCAAAGATATTATATAAAGTTTTTGGTTACCATTATAGTATCATTTGTCATAATGTTATTCAAGACATCAATCATCCTGATATTATAAAGTATTAAGAAGCATAGTTTACATTAATAAATTTTTAAGATAGACCACGTACTAAGTGATGATAGAAAATGTGGACAATTCTTTTTAACCCTAGTTCTAATTGGTTTGCCTAATTTTTTTCCTTCTATTTTTATAATATATTGTAAGGGAGGTTTGGATTGCAAATATATTTTTATATTAATGTTTTTGTTTAGATATGTACGATATTTAATGTCTGAAAGTTAAATATTTATGTTTAATTAAACCATTAGTAGAAAGTTAAATTAAATAATTATTTAACTAAATACTAGACATAAATTAAATGGACATTTTCAAATATAACAAAAAAAATTGAAACTATTTTCAAAATGTAGCCAAATCTATCAAACTCTAGAGCCCATTTAAGTTTTTTTTTGCTATGTTTTGTAAATAGTTTCAATTATTTGGTATCTATAAGAAATTCTCTAAATTATATTTAACATAAATTAATTTATTGTTGTATTAATTAATTATTTAGTTTATAAAATTAAAAAAATACCTTTTAAATAAACACAATTAAATTAATTATTAAAAAAATTGAGTAATATAAAGTAATTGTAATATTGATAATTAACAATAATAATTTATATTAAATAGTTAAGGTAACATAAAAAATTAATGATAAAAATATTAGTTGAAATTTATTAAGTCTAAATGATGTCTTTTTATTTAATAATTAATTAAAATTAAAAATAATAAACAATTTATATTAATCTATTAAGTAATTAAGCTATATTTTTTTTGTACATCTATCAGACATAAAAATCTCATACTTTTGCAAGGTATTAAAATGTCTATGTCTGATGTGTTTTAAGGTTCTCTAAATAATAATATCCCGAGTTTTAAAGGGTGAAATTTTGTGAAATAAACATGAATATTAAATACCTGTTTGAAATTCTATAAAAAAATCTTTAAAACAAACCGGGCTTAAATAATATTTAATGTATTTATTATACGATATAACCCTATCCTCATATAATGACAATAGTGTATATGTAAATATGTTCTACTATGTGTACCATATATGCATTTGTGGTTGATTCTAACAATAATACCATGCACTATATTCTCATACAATGATAGTAATGTAAATATGAATACATTCTTGAGGCATTTACGAATATAGCAATTAGATTCAAAATGTTGATATGTATAATAATATTTTAGAAAAATGTAAATATATCAAAGTTTTTTAGAGTATATCAACGATAGAAGTATATTGATGATAGAATTTGTTATATTTACAATTTTTTAAAAAAATATGTAGCTACACTCTTGATTATTGTCTCTAAAATTACTATCCACGTATGGTGAGTGACTCCGAAAGTGGGTAAAATGAGCGGGGGCGATTTATTGGGCTTTCTTAGTCGGCTAAAAATAATTTGGGCCTGGGCCTTCTTTCTTTCTCTCTTTAAAGAAGAGTGGGCCTACCTCGCTCTTTTGTTGACTGCTTGAACTAAAGATAAGACGAATCTCTATTGTTTACGTTGGTGTATTAACAACCACAAATCAACGTTAATTCACTATTCAACCCAATCAATGAGCTACGAAAATAAAAAGCTAACTTTTTTCCTACTATATAATTTGTACTTTTTGGCAATTAACAAAGAAGAAAGCATATTTGATACACAAAAAAATGTGTCACAAAGTCTTAAAATAACGTTCATCGTTAGATAAATCTTTTTATTCAACAACAATTCAGAGTCAATCGTTCAATACATAAAACAATTAATAATAGTGGAGTGCATATTTTAGTATTAATTTAGAGTCAATCGTTCAATACATAAAACAATTAATATTAGTGGAGTGCATATTTTAGTATAAACGGTTGGTATTGCTTGCTCTCGTGCTAGGTTTTGGAGTTTTGACAGTTAATTTGCTAAAATAAAGCAGCCTACTGTCCTACTGTATTTACGGCTAATTTATATCGACTTTTTCTTGGATGTCTAAGATTTTTTTAGCCAAAATTAGCATGACTTAACTTCGAAGTCAGAAAACTTGAACATTTCTTAATATTTTTGGATTATACCGTCAACTAAAAAGTTAGAGAATCAAATCCTTTCAACCCTACAGTTTGAAAAGGTATCTCTATTGAAAACTGAACTCATTGATCCTCTTCATTGCCTATGGAGAAAGGTTGGGTAAAATAAGCTTTTAGCTCTCTTTTTTTTTTTTTTTTTATAGAGAATTAAGTTATATTCATGTGTACAAGCCAAATGAATAAATAAATAACTTTTTGATGAAATGTCTTAGAATAACTAAAAAAAGAAAGTAAAATATCAATATGTCATTTAAAAATAGTTAGAATATTCTGTCCATGATCCTTTCCACATTGAAAATTTATTATGATTGTGATTTCCATAAAGAATTAAACTGACCAATTATAACATGAGGTATGAATACAAACCAAACCACAATCACATGAATAATTGGTAATTGAATGGGAAGATGAATAAGATAACATTAAGTTTGAAAATAGGAAAAAATAGGGAAGAAAAATGGAGAGAAATTTTTTTGTTGATAAATAGGGTAAGATCTCTGATCTGAATATTTTCTTTTTCAAAAGATGTGGTCAAACAAAGAACAATCACTGTCCCAAAAAAAGAAATAATAATAATAAATAAATAAATAAATAAAAATGAAAAGGAAAGCTTCTTGCTCCTTACAATTGGTAAGGGAAGAACAGAACCCAACTCATAATTTTATAGAGCACCTTATCATGTGTTTCTCCTTTATGCACCTTTTCCTAAAAGATAATTAAAAAAAAAAAAAATTAGATTTACATTATGGAATATATTTTTTAAGCTTGGAAAACCCATTATAAATACAAATGAATTTACCATATGAAGTTCACCCCTTTCTAAAACCAAAGCTTCTTCTTCACTCAAAACTCTCTACTCTGCCATTTTTCTTTTCTTTTTCTTGTTTTAAAAAAAAGAAAATAATTTTCTGCTGTGTGAGCTTAGATTTTGTAAATTTTATTGGGTAAGGATAAAAGGTAATCTGCATCCTGAGGTTTAGATTAGAATAATGAATTGTTTTTTTATAAAAAAAAAAAATTGGGTTTTCTTTTCTAGCCCTCGGGTTGCAGATTACCTCTTCCTTGCTGACAATGTTGGATTTTGGCTATCAGATTATCACAACTCTCCTCCAAGGTAACTCTGCTTTTCCTTCTGTTTTTCTATTAAATTATGTTCTGATGGTGATGATTCTTCTTCTTCTGTACCCATGTAAGCTTTCGCTGATTCAAATGTTGATGTAATGGTTCGTTACACCATATGATTATTGTTTTCTTTACTAATAACCTTGTTTTCTTAACCAGCTTCGCTAAGAATAGTCCAATTTTTCACTTACAGCCACACCACACTTTAATACCAACATGTATAGTATAGCCTCTATATTATTACTCGTTCAACTTTTAATGTAATAAACAACACTAAATAAAGCTAAAGTGAACATAACTCAACGGTAACCGACATGTACTCCCCTTACGATCGGAGATTGAAATTCCATACCCTACTTATTGTGTATGTAAACTCGTTGTCCTTTGTCTCTGCAAATGGATGATATCACAAGATGTAAATAAAGATCACTGAGATCAACATTTTTGGCGAACTCCAACAGTCTCTTAAATACTTTTGGAGCAGTTTCTTCCGTCCTTAAAGATGAGAAACTCCATCGTATCCACATGGAAGAAGATGAAACTCCCGCATAGATGCGTAATGCAACCTCCAAACGCTTTGCCCGCCACACAATGCCATGCCGGGCCATAAGCTTCATCAAACCTCTAATTATCAAAGCACAAAGTCATATAACTACGCAATTTAATATAGGCAGTATTTTGTAATCTTTCATTAACGTGTCACGGGTCGGTCCACTTGTTAGTATGTAATTTGATACTGAGCACCTTTTTCTCATTATCATACTGGGATTCACAAACCAGCAGAAAGGAAGAAATGATGAACATGGGAACTTCCTGAGTCATTTCATTCAAAACGATGTCCCTTTACTCTTCAGACAAATTGATTCAAACATCATCCACACAAAGTATATTCCAGATTTAGTCTCATCAGATCAGATAGTGGATGACGTGTACATAGATCATCTATGTGTTGTGTGAGTAAAAATTTATAGTATCTGAAAATGAGCCACACTCGAATATTTTAAAAGGAAAAGGTAACTTTGTTTATTGATGTGTTTACTGTGAATGATGAGGCATATCTTCTTTATATCATAAAAGGGTGTCCACAACTTTTTACAGGTTACAAAAATGAATCTTTTCAAACTATTATTGCAACGAAAGGACATGTCTTCCTTTTATGAAAAAAAAGAAGGATGAAAAGAGTATACTATTAATTTAATAAAATATAAATTTAAACCACTACATAAAGAAGATTCTGATTGTTAAAAGAAAATAAACCTGTTTGATGAAATGTGCAATAGATTGACAGTCAGAAACTTCGTGTTGATCAAGTGCTTTATAAGCCAACTCAAGGACATGGCTCTGAATCCCTTGTGGCATGTCTGTTTCGCGGACTACAGCTTTGCCCTCCAACATTTTCAAAAGCAATGACAAGTTGGCTTTTCTCTTTGTACCAAATCAGCCTGCAAAAGCCTGCGAGCACGAACCTCTGCAAATTTATAGCCTAATGTCAGGGAAATGAAGTGTGTTTTTTGAGTAGAAGGAGGATACTTGAGTAATCTGGTGGCTGTGCTTCAAAGCCAAATGATGATATTTCCGTGGTTGCTCTCTGCTCTGCTCATAAAACCCCCTTTCTTTCACCTTTAAAACAACAAAATTAGCAATCTTTGTTTGCATTAGTAGGAGTTAAATCAGTACAGTTGTGACACAAAAAATATCTTCTGAGAAACACATACTTTTTGGGTGATACAATACAACAACATACTAATCTAAGTTGGGATTTAATTCTTGGACGTTTTGATTGGTGGCCTCATAAATCACAGAAAGGGATGTTTGTTTTGCTTGGGTTTGCGTTTGTGTTGAGAGTTGCTGCACCTCACAACTCACTGCTATAAGTCAAGACACGAGAAATACCAAACATCTAAAATAAGAATTTTGAAAGTATATACTTAAGACAAATATATGAGAAATTAGAATCTTAAAACGTGTGGGTGGAAATCTCTCGAGCCATTCATGCAGTATAAGTTTTACAAGCAGATGTTTGATGATCATAGCTTTGATGTCAGCATGCTAACAACAAATAATGCAATGAACAAAACAAGTTGGCTATTCATGAATTATGCTAACCTTTTTATTGCTGCAAGATATTAATTTTACAGTAGTTCTCCGGAGATATTACAGTAAATGTCAAAAACTTAAGTTACACCTGTGGGGTTGAGGGGATGGTCTTAAAGAATTGAGATTATAGGCGATTAGAGTGCGGCACCTTTTGTTTTCCTATGAACACTTTTCTTGGCTCCTAGGAGACACCAATGGTATCTTATTGTTTAGATGGTCTTACTGCACTCCACTCCATCTAGCCCAGTCGATAAATTGCATTCCAGCATACACGTTATTGCCAAATCGAATACCAACTGTGAAACCCATTGCAACTGCTGGAATATTCTTTGCTAATGGAGATGATTCCACTACACGTTCAAGTCCATTGATGATCTGGTACCGCGTGTTTGAAGATAATGCGAGAAAGACACCTGCAAATTTGGGTGTAAGAAAACATATTTGTGTGAGGAATAACAAAAAACTACTTTACAAATAGAAAAATATAAAGAATGAAAAGTTTGGGTCAAGAAAACAAATTTTAGTGGGAAACAAATGAAACACGAATCTACAAATGGAAGAATGCCAAGAATGAGAGCTCTAAATGAAAAACAATCTCAAAACTCCAAGGCAATTGGCCTGAACATTATGGACCCCATAAGAACCTTGAACAGGATAAGTAGCAGGAAAAAGAAATAGGGAAACCATATGAAATAGGGAAACCATACTTAAGCTTTCACAAGCTCACGAATCCAACAATTTATCAAAAACTCATATCTCAGCTGAGTAAATAGAATCTTATCCGAATTTGAAAATGCTAACCAAAGTATATATAGTGCATTTGATCAAATCAGAATATCAGATAAGTTCTTGTGTCTGAAAGAAGTAGCAGGCTTAGCTTCACATATGTGTAATGCAAGAGAAACAAATGATAAACATGCAACATATACTTCATTGTAGACATACAAAGCCATTATCCAGTCAGGTTATAGCAATAAGCAAAGTAGCAACATTCACATGACCCAGGGAAATTCGATCGAATATAGTTGAAAGAATATACCCCAAAGAGCGGCGCTCTTAAAGAGAGGGGGCACTGGTACTTCATGTTCAGATTTCTTTATGCTCCTGGTATACAAAAGGAAAAGGGTAAGGGTCAAATAAAAATACAAAATACTCAATGATGCCAATGAAGATGAAATAAATGTATGGCTAGGGTCCTAAATAGATCTCGTGAATCTATAAACATAATCTCTCTAGTATCAGTCTTACATCCAGTTATTATGCCAAACCTTGCCTGGAACACTTCAATAGCATAGTATGGACGATATATAATATATATGCAGACACCCATACATGTGTCTGATATGAAAAGGGGCAGCAGTTGATGAAATGCCTTAAATTATCATCATGCAACAAATAATAACACTAAATGTGGTCTGATATGAAAAAGGAGCAGTAGTTGATGAAATGCCTTAAATTATCATCATGTAACAAATAGTAACAATAACATTAGTAAAGAATATATATAACCTTTTTGCAGTCATTATTAAATTTGCAATGCCTTGGCCAATTATACCACATCCAAAGCCTACTACGCCATACACGAGTCCCTAAAAGGAAAATTGTCAAAATAAGCTGCTAAGAGATAAAAATATATCTGGCTAATAGTATAATAGTATATGTAAACCTCACCTTATAGAAAAATGTGGCAATTCTTTGTTGTACGGAAAATCTACATCCTGGTCCTTCAGCTTCAAAAACACTACAGATGAAGATAAATTCTAAACATATTGATTTCAAAAGCAATAACAATATACAAGTAACACAACTCAGCATCAGAGATCTGCAACGTTACACAATTTTATGTGGTTAAATTACAAATTTAGCCCATGTACTTAGGAGAAAGTTAGAATTTAGTTCCAGTGGTTTTAAAAGTTAGTATTTAAGAAAATTTTCATAAGTTGTCCCTATGGTTTGATAAAATCTACGGACTAGTTATGAGGTTTGAGTCAAACCATAGAGCCTAATTTTTAACTATCTCCAAACAATAGGGACAAAATTTGCAATATAACCATTTTATATTATAAGATAACTTAGGAACCTGCTAGGTAGTGCTTCACAAGCATGTTGAATGCGTCCAAGGAAACCTTTCGACACAGATGGTTGCCCAAAACGAGCATAAGGTGCCAACAGGGCAACCAAAGCAAAGTTAACTGCCACGCCAACCAAAATATCAGCAAGATAAAGCTCAAATTCTGTCCAGAAATCTTTGCCTCTCTTTTGAACTTCCGCAAAAGTAGCACAGCAAGAATCAATAACTAACTGCCCATATTAAATCAGTAATTCAAAAAAATCTGTGTGACATCCAGAGTTATGTCGAAACTAATATTAGACAAAAAAGAAAAGAGTAAAAAAAGACCGACCATATTTGTAAAACATGATCATGTAAAAGCCCCAATCAACAATGGAACCAAGTCTATCTCATTAACATCTTTATTCTTTTCCAATTAATTTCTCATTTTCTTTCTACTTCCAGAAATCATGGTATGTAGAATTCGCTATGTAGGACCCTCAAGATTTGGCCTTAGTTTTACCTAGACTAAATCAGATCATTCAATTAACATCACAACTTTCTCAATCTATATGATTTCCAGTGGCGTCATGTTCATATCTCTGTGAATTTATCAGATAAAAATTTGCAAGAAATACTGAAATACGGTAAGAGGATGAGCTAATCGACCTCCACACCAACTTTGAAGAAAAATGATGGATCAGCCAGAACCCGATTTCGAATCATAGCGCAGGATCTCATCAAAAAGCCAAGAGGCCAGCCTAAACCCTTGAATAATCAACAAGGACATTGTTAATCAGAAATGGTAAAACAATGTAATACAGATTCTTCTTCTTCTTTTTTTTTTTTTTTTCTAAAATCACCTGCATCTCCAAATATCTAAGCAGCAGCAACTTGCGAATTCCCTCGCTCTTAGCTGCCTCTAACATATCAGAAGGAAGAGTCACCCCTCGTGATTCCACCTCTTTCATCACTTCCTCAAATTTCATAATTGGACCAAATTCCTCTTCTTCTTTGTCTCCCTTGCTATCATCCCCACCACCACCACCACCACCGCCACCTCCTCCTCCACCGTTATTATAGGTTCCATTGCCACCGTTGCCATCAATTAAATCTCCGTCATGTTTATCATTGTCCACTTCTGACATCTCCAAACTTCTAAAATCCTTTCCTCCAATGGCGTCATCCTTTTCCTTCGAGACAGTAATAGCAGCTGCTGGAGCGTCTGAATTCAAATGCGACTGTGAAAAATTCATCACAACCGAGAACTTATTTTTCCTTTTTACAGCTATGCATCTTCCAATACCTTTTCGATCCGATATTGGATATGCAACTTCCTTCACCACACTTCTAAAGCTTCTACAGCCGAAAGCCGCCCCCTGACTCCACATCATCTTCCCCAAAACTACTTCATTCCAGAATTCCACAGAATACGATGTTCCAAATATCGCCATGTAAGAGAATTCAGCTACGAATTGTCGACTAATTTATAACTTCAGAAGAGAGAACCAAAAGCCAAGAAAACTTTCAGACTATCGAATATAATCACGCCTAAACTTCTAATCAGCATGCAATAGAATAGAAAATTCTTTCACCATCCCGCTGTAGTAAGTAGAATCAGACATTCAGATTATCATTCTTCTTCCGATAAACACTCGAAGCGAAGAACTCGAACGAGAAAACAAAGACACGTATCTAGAAAATGAGAGAAAGTAAAGGAAATTAGACTATAAGTTATGCAGTCAGTCAGTATACCTCTGCTTCCCCAAAGAAGCCAAAAAAAGAAAAAAAAAAAAAACGGTAGCGATAACAAATTCGATTCCGGAAGTCGCCGCTAACCAGATGAACGAATAGAATAAACTATATCGGCGGTGGCGGAGACGGCGGAGGAAAGCAGCAAAGGCTGTGAAGAAGTTATATGATATAGATATACGATGAGATTCTGGTTTTTCCTCTGCCTCTATTTTTAACTCCAAAAAGTGGCGCTATATATTTGTTGAGTGGCAGTGGCAGCGTTGCGGTCCCGCTGCATGCCAACAAAGTTTATTATTTATTATTTTATTTTACTTCAATTATAAATTTAGTTCTCTTACTATTTAGTTTCTAAAATTTTTAAAATATTAAATAAATATATATAATATATAATTGATAGACTTTTATGAACGAAGAACACAGGGATCTATCATAATAAAATCTAAAACTTTAATATTTTTTTAAATATTTTTAAAATTTTATTATTTATAATAATTTTCTTTTATTTATTATTTTTTCCTTCTTGTCTCGGGCACACCTAGGAAATATAAAAGGATTTGGTTAGACCTCAAAAGTTACCTATTGAATATTGTTTACATCGAAAACCTTACTAATTTCTGATGTGGTATTATTGTTTTGTTAGGTCATGTTAATGTATGAATATTAATAAAGTTGAAATATTAAATTGATTAGTCTTGGTTGTTTGTTAATTATTATTTTTTAATTTTAATTAGCTATATTGATAAAATAGAATTTTTTTACTTAAAATCACAATCTTTTAAGTACAATAGTTATGAAGATGGGAACCAAATCCTTCACTTTTACAATAGAAGATCATGTTAATTCTTACTAGACTAAGCTCGCTATAACCATATAATTTTTAAATATTAATAAAACTATTAAAGTATCTTTTATGGCACCTTTCTATCTTTATTTTTGGATGATTTTTTTTCAGCCCATATTTTAATATATTTGACTAACACTATCCTTAAAAATGAAAAATATAACTTAACTTATTAAAATATTATATGCATCTTTAAATGTCAAAAAGTTTAAATTAAAAAAAAAAAGGAGTAAACTGTTAAAGAACGATCAAATTGGAAGTTTTGGAAATATATGTTACCAAATCCAAATTGAGTTTAAACCATACGCGTGATATTAAAGATGTGTTTGGAATCAAGATTATTTTAAGATTGTAAAAATTGTTTTTTGTTATAATAAATATTATTTTATAGTCTTAAATTAACTATAATTAACACTATTTCAAAATTTTCATTTGATATAGTTTTGCTATTTTATTATATTCATCTTTCTTTTTATTATATTTATTATTTTCTCCTCAAACTAAAATAATGTATACCTCAAACACAAACTATTATAACTCAATGTTAATAACTTATGACTATAGTAAATATATACTATTTAATCATTGTTTGATGATTGAAATTCAAATCTCATTGTTAAAAGAAAAACGGAGCAAAAAATTTGAACCCTCAAACTCGATAATGGAAGAGACATTAAATGACGTCATTTTCATGTTACAAGCATTGAATAATTGAAGAATGTTATTAAAAAATTGAATATAAAATTAAAAAAGAAAAAGAAAAGATAATTGAGAGAGACATTGGAAAGAGGAGATTGAGGCAAGTTGGCAGCGGAATAGAATAGCCATAAAAAATGCCAAGTTGCCACCATTGAATTGATGTCCCAATATCCTTTTTCTTTGCTATTCAGTGTATAATTACAATCTATTTTCTCCTTTGGAGCAATTGAAAAGCCATATATTTTATTATTTTTATTTTATTTTTTTTAAAAGAAAAACCCTATGAGGCCTCTGGATGGGGAATGAACATGCAAATATATGATACATTAACATAATCAAAATTCTCTCTTTTTTGTTTGTTTCTTAAATTAAAGAGAGAAAAAAAACTTTATGTCATAATCAACACTGTTTCTGAGGACATAACATAAGATATTTATTTTTCTTATTCGTCTCAATCTAAGATTCCCTTTCTCTTTTTCTTTCTTATTTTAAAATTAGTGACCATAATTAAATATAAACAATTTTACTTGGCACCCCTATTGTTGTAAATTCGGAAGGTAATAATAAAATAAAAAAAATGGTAAATTAAAAAGTTAATAATTAATTAATCAACTCATAATTTATATGCATATTTATCTTTTGAATTCTGCTATGTTTTCCCTTCTACAACCTAATTGATGCCTTATAAAAACATCGTTTACAACATTTTTGATTCCAATTAATTGTCTTCTTTTTTTCTCCCATCTACAAGGCTCAATCGCTAGTATTAGCACTCCTGGTTGGTATTTTACCATAATCACAAATTTCAAGTTTTAGTCAGTTGATTTTTTAGTCTTTTTAGGCACAACATAAAAAATTGTCCCTTCAAATTATAATCGTCTATTTTGTTAAAATCGACATTTGAAAAAGTCTACACACATACATGAATCGATACATTGACGATTTTCAAATATATCTTAATCAAACATTTAAATTGATAGCAATTAAAGAAATGTGTAAATTGACACAATTATTACTCTAAGGTTGAAGTTGATAGAACCACCAAAATTTAGCATATAAATTGAATATTTCCCACGGAAAGGGTAACTGTGTCGCGAGATTGAGCTATAAGCTCCTAGTATTGATATTTGTGTAAAAAAACAATTTACATAAAATAAAGTATTTAGTATCAATTAAGATGCTTCATACCATAAAGTATAGGAAGGGTGGATTTAGGAGGAGACTTACTACAAATATTTTTCTTGGGGGCCATCATGAAATGGTATCATCAAATGGGCTTGTTCCTTGAAAGGATGTGAGAAGCTCCACAACTCTGCTCATTGCAGGCCTCAAATTTCTATCTTCCTTCACACACAATAAACCCACTCTCACCAACATATCAATCTTCCTAATATCCTTCTCACTTTCTTCCAATCTAGGATCAATCACATCCTCCATCCTCCCTTTTTCTACATTATCAACCATCCAACTCACCAAGTTACTGTATCTATAATCCATAGAATTTGAAGATGATTGAAAATTAGATGCAGATTTTCCACTCACAAGCTCCAACAAAACAATCCCATAACTGTAAACATCTGCCTTTGCATCGATTTTTTGATCCATCATCCATTCTGGAGCCAAATAACCCCTTGTCCCTCTCACTCTTGAGAATCCATTTTCATTGATCTCCTTAAATAGCTTTGACATTCCAAAATCTGCCACTTTTGGTTCTAAATCTTCATCCAGAAGTATGTTTTGAGGCTTCACATCACAATGAAGAACCCATTCTAGACATTCTTCGTGTAAATACGATAAACCCTTTGCTGTTCCAACTGCTATTTCATATCTCTGTTCCAATCTCAATGATTCTGATGAATTGGAGAATAGAAGTTTATCCAAAGACCCATTTTTCACGAACTCATAAACTAATATCTTATGCTTTTTCTCAGCACAAAAACCCCATAATTTCACTAAGTTCTTGTGGTTTATCTTTCCGATTATGCTTACTTCTGCCCAAAACTCTGCATCTCCTTGTAAAATGCCTTCCAATCTCTTCACTGCCACAATTCTTCCATCCTCTAATTCTCCTTTGTAAACTGTTCCAAATCCTCCTTTTCCTATTACTTGTTTGAAATTTCTTGTTGCTCTCTTCATTTCTGTGTATGTGAATCTTTTGAATCCCATGGCTAAAACAATGTAACCCATATTAACTAACTCTTCGTTAACTCGCTTTCGAAAGACATTCCACCACCCGAAACCAAAGAAAATTAACTCAATGAACCCAACAATGGCTACAAACGCAATCAATATTCCCATATACCGAAATCTATTTTTGTTTTCTGGGAATATTTCTGTGTTTTGAACAATTTCTGAAGCAGAACATTTCAACTCATTTGAATTTTCTTCCTTCAACTCTATTTTTGCTCTGCCTTTTGGAGCTTTAATATACATTAGAATAATGGTATCGGGTTTTTGATTCCCATTACGAAGAGCTCCTTTAGGAAAGCATTGTCCAAAGCCATCCATTGAATATCCAAACCCCAAACATTGACAGCTTTTGAGACAAGAGTTCCGACAAGTTTCAACAGAGACTCCTCTGGCGTAACTCTCCAAATCATAACCATAATAATCCGTACGAGGAAGATGAATGAAATCCAAATCCTGGGAATCACAGCTCAAATTAAAAGAAGGTTTGCAGCCCTTACTCCAATCTGATGGATGGTTTCTAATGAAACCAGGAGGGCAAATACAAGTAGGTAATGGAGTGTATGAACAAATCCCAAATTCCCCACACAACCCATGAACCAAACAAGCATCTAACTGTCCACTTGGAAGCCAAGTGATCTCCCAATTGCCAGTTGATTCAACAAGGCTGTACAATCTCAAAACTCCATCGAAATCCATGGTTAATCTCCTCTTTGGACCAAACCCATAATCAGTAGCATTGAAATTCAAGTTATCAGTGGATTCAAACCTCCCCATATCGTTCAAAATGGCTACTCTGGAACTGTTATAACGAGTTCGACCATTCTGAAACACATTGTTAGCGGGATCGGGCCAGTAGATACTAGAAAGCGAAGGGCTATTATAAATGATACTTAGAACATTGTCGTCATTGAACTTGAAGAAATAAAACCCAGATGAGTAGGTACCTGGAGTTTTAATCGAGACTAAAGTCGAATTCTTGAGAAATCGTTGCTGTGGAAGCAGAGTATCTGTTGGGAAGTCGAAGCTCTGCCAAAGAAAAACTCCAATTTGATTCACCAGTACAAGATTCCCGTTGTCAAGAAGCTTAAGCTCAACTTGCTGTGTAGTGATGGTGTTTGTAGACCATGTGAGAGAACCATCGGCATCGGTGAGTACCAAATTGCCGTTGAAGTTGAGGCTCAATTTGGATTTCTTTCCATTAACTGGGTTGTCTCTGTTTGCCATCCAAACGATGGTTTTATCAGCAGATTTTGCGAACCATATTGAATAGGAGAAGGAATTGTTGCCCACTTTGTAAAACCCAGAAGAAAAGATTCCATTTGAGGAAGTGATGAACTGATTCTCGTCCTCAACGGTTATGGAGTTTCCTTGAGTTAGGGTGGTTGCTTCAGCCCAAGGCGACAATGGTGAAAGAAGGAGAGAAATTAGAAGGGCAGGGATAAACATTGTGAGATTGCTAAGTTTAGAACTTGGAAGCAAGAATTTAGGAGTTGTGGAATATATGTACATGCAAGAACGTGACTTCCTTTCTTGTGGGTCAATGGCCGTCACCGTCGGGAAGAAGCAAAACTAGACTTCATTCAATTGGATTGACTCATTTTAATTTTAGGTTTAGGTTTAAGAATGCAAACAAAATCAATTATCTCCTACCAGGTCTTTTAGTAAAATAAGACCACAACTGCAAGGATTGTGCACAAAATGGACAACATCCTAATATTGTTATTGATAACAAAATATTTACACTACCATTAACTTGACATGTTAATGGTATCTATAAATGGATATTTTGTTCCCAAATGGTAACATTTATGAATGCCCATATCCATATCCACTTCTTGTGGCAACTGGAAGAAGAAAGCTACATTATATTTATTAGGGTTTGGGGCCACTTTTATTTCGTATGATATGATCATTCAAATCTATCTTGCAATATATATATATATATATATATATATTAAATCAATGTGACGATATTCTGACGCTATGAACTTAACCCTTCTTACAATCCTAGGATTTAAATAAATTTCTATTTGACTTTTACTGCTACTACTCTTCTCCATTATTTCATTCCAATATTTAAATATACGTTCCAAAATTGATAATATAATCTGGACGATTATTTTAAGATAATTATTATTCTCTCCTACTAACTAAAATAATGATTCAATAATATATGGTTCATTATTCAAATATTTTTCCGCTAGCAAATCACACCTTGAGTTGGTGTTCTTTCTACATTAAAGTAATTATAGTTATATTAAAATAAATTTGTATCACATCGCATTGATACCATAATACAGTTCATATCTAATTTCTTTTCTATTAATTTCATATAATTATCTATGTAATACAGAAAATTGAGTTATTTTTAAATAGAATAAGACTTTGAACACGTCTTTTTTAATGCGAGAAGAATTTATGTGAATGTACAGTTTTATTCTCTACATCTACAGTTTTGTTGATATATATAAACTTTCAATATCGATATTGAGTTGATAATATCTTTTGCAAATAAAACATAAAGCACTATATCTAAATTTGAATGTATAAACAACATAACTACAAACACAATATTCATGGATATCCATGTTAAAATTGAAATCTCCAAGTTTCAATCACGAACAATATCTCCATGCAAGTTGGACTGTTCGTAGCCAGTAAGAAGTTCCACAATTTGACTCATAGCAGGCCTCGAATTTCGATCTTCTCTTACACATTCAACTGCCACTTTCAACAATATCTCCATCTTTTTGTTTTGCTCTTCATCTTCCACTTTCAATCTCGGATCCACCACTTTCTTAACCTCTCCTTTTTCAATCCTCTTCATTATCCATTTTACTAAATCTGTACATTCCCCTTCTTCCTCACTCCCCAACCATCGAAAGTTAGATGCATTTTTCCCACTAATAAGCTCCAACACAACAATCCCATAACTATAAACATCTGCCTTTGCATCAATTTTGAGATTCATCATCCATTCAGGAGCTAAGTAACCTCTTGTTCCCCTCACCTTTGAGAATCCACTTTCATTTATTTCTCGAAACAGTTTCGACATTCCGAAATCTGCAACCTTCGCTTCCAAACCTTCGTCAAGAAGTATGTTTTGAGGTTTGATATCACAATGTAGAACCCATTCTAGACATTCTTCGTGCAAATATGACAAACCTTTTGCTGTTCCAACTGCAATTTCGTATCTTTGTTCCAATCCCAACGTTAATTCTTCATTTGAATCATCCGAAAACAAATGTTTGTCCAATGATCCATTTTCCACATACTCATAAACCAACATTTTATGGTGTTTCTCAGCGCAAAAGCCCCATAATTTCACTAAGTTTTTGTGGTTTATCTTTCCAATTATACTAACCTCTGCCCAAAACTCTGCATCGCCTTGTAAAACACCTTCTAATCTCTTCACAGCTACAACTCTTCCATCTTCCAATTCTCCTTTGTAAACAGTTCCAAATCCTCCTTTCCCAATCTCCTGCTTGAAATTTTTGGTAGCTCTCTTCATTTCATCGTATGAGAATCTCTTGAACCCCATGGCTAATACAATGTAACCCATATTAACCAATTCTTCATTTACTCGCTTTCGAAAAATGAACCACCAACCAAAACCAATGAAAATGAGTTCACTCGCTCCAACAGTTACTACTAATCCAATTAACAAACCCATATATCGAAACCTATCACCTTTCTCCCCATACACATGAGTGTTCAAAACAAGCTCTGAATCCGAACAATTCAATTCACTAGAAGAATTTAACTCTAACCAACTCCTACCTAAACTCTTTGGAACCTTCATAAACATTTGCACCGCGGTGTCAGGCTTTCGATACCCGTTACGGAGAGCGGTTTTGGGATAACATTGTGCTGACCCATCCATTGCATATCCAAAACCAGCGCACTCGCAATTAGTAAGACAAATGTTCTTGCATATTTCAATAGACACACCTGGTGCATAACCCCAATCATATCCGAAGTAATCGGTGTTAGGCAGGGGAATGAAATCAAATTCCTTGGAAGAACTAGAATTATATTTGGAACCACATGTGAAATTAAAAGGGGATTTACACCCTTTTGTCCAATCTGAAGGATCGTTTCTAGAAAAACCGGGTGGACAAGTACAAGTTGGCATTGGATTATATTCACAAATTCCATAATCTCCACATAACCCATGAACCATACATGCATCAATTCTCCCACCAGGAAGCCACGTGATCTTCCAATTCCCAGTTGATTCATCAAGGCTGTATAATCTCAAAACCCCATCATAATCCATCGTTAATCTCCTCTTTGGACCAACCCCATCATCAGTAGCATTGAATTGGAATCCATCACTCGATTGAAAGCTTCCCGTCTCGTCAAGAATTGCAATTCTTGAACTATTGTAAGGATTTCGGCCGTTCACGAAGACGAGTACCAGTGTATAAGGCCAATAGATACTAGAGAGTGAAGGGCCGTTGAAAATGAGATTCAGGATGTTGTCGTCGTTGAATTTGAAGTAATAAAAGCCTGATAAATACGTTCCTGGGCTTCTCATTGAGATCAAAGTTGATGTCTTGAGAAAACGTTGAGTTGGAAGAAGAGTATCTGTAGGGAAATCGAAGCTCTGCCAAATGAAATGTTGTGATTGATTCATCACTACGAGATTTCCTGTTTCGAGAAGTCGAAGCTCAATTTCGCCGTCGGAAGTTGTGTCGGTTGACCAAACAACAGTGTCGTCGGCATCGGTCAAAACCAAATTGGAATCGAAATTGAGGGTCAATCGAGATTGTTCTCCATTAACGGGTCTGTCTCTGTTTGCCATCCATACGACAGTTTTATCGAAGCTATTTGTGAACCATATTGAGAAACAATACGAATTGTTGCCAACACGGTAAAACCCAGATGAAAAAGTTCCACTTGGAGAAATTAGGAACTGGTTTTCGTTGTCAACGGCAATGGAGTTTCCTGAAGTTAGCCTCTGCATCCCCATTAACGATGGAGCAGCAAAAGCAGAGGAGAATGCAGCAAGAAGAAAAAGCAAGAAATAAGAAGGCAACATTATATTGTGAGGATTGTGAAGATGGGTTGTCCTGTGAACAGAGATTTAGCGTTATTATAGAAGTGTTTCTCAGTGCGAAACTTGAGAGTTTGATTTTATTTTTTTGGTCAACGACGGGAAGGTAACGGCAGAAAGTTAGAACAAAAATCATGTCAAACTTGAGGCAGCCATTGTCACTAATGGCTGACTTTCCAGAAAAAATCATATTTTGAAGGATTTCACTTACAGCGATTGGTTGAGAGATTGTTTTTTTTTGGGGGGGGGATGGGTTGAAAATATAATTTTGTGACAATTTAGAATTCTGTATTTTAATTCTATTTATAAATTTATACCAATTTGGTTTTAGATTTAATAAAATTTGTTGTAATAAACTAACTAGAGACTCGGTATATTTATAATCTACTAAATTTATATGGTTAAATTTAAATTTTAATATTTAATTTTGATAATTTTTTTTGGTAGGAATTAATTTTTTACAACTTTGAGATTGATGCATCTAATTTCTTTAGATCAAATCAATAGTCAAATAAGAAAAAAATAATCTTAAAGAGAATATCGAATACCGTACCAAAAGCACCAAATTTTTATATTCAAAATGGATAATTAAAAGTTTTCTATTAAAACCCGTAAGTAACTACTTATAGCCTTAGATAAAAATAAAACAATTAATTAATCAACAACTAAACACAAATGATAAAGTACTTAAATTTTATATTTGGACTAGAATTATCTCTCTAAAAAGTATAAGAACTAATCTGTTACTTTCATAAAAGTTTATGAAAAAAAAAGAGTTTTTTTTACAAAAGTATTGGATTAATATGTGGGTGGAAGAACTGCAACTTTGACCTCGAGGTTAATTGTACGAGCACTACTTTAGTTGAGTTATACTTATTTTTACGAAAAACTATTTTTCTCTAAGTAAATGGACAAGTAGTTGAATTAGGTGTATTTTGTTTTAAAAAAAAATGTAAAAGCACTATTACTGCTTGAAACGACATCGTAGCTAAAGACAAAACAATAATCACAGACGTAATGAAAAAAATTCCGTTGCCGGGACTTGAACCCGGGTCTCTCGGGTGAGAGCCGAGTATCCTAACCAACTAGACTACAACGGAAGCTGTTGTTTGATTTCTATAATAATTTTAAATTCTATTTAAGTTATTTTCCTTACTTTTAGATTTAGAAAAGAAGCAAATTTTAGATGGAAGGATCGATTTTCTGACTTCGAGGTACTATGCTAGTTTGATTTATGCTAATTTTGATAATTAATGTAAGAACATTGTTATTCCTTAAAAGTATAACTAACATTCGATATCCGTAAACTTTGATTTTTTCATCGTATTTTACGTGTTTATTAAGATTTTCATATTTTCTATTCGGATATTTTTCTATATGTATTTTATTTTAACTAACAAGTCAATCCATAAAATTTAAAAACATTTTACATGGGAGGTCCAAGCTAAAGATTAGATTTAGAAAGCTTTTACTCCAAATCAACATAATCAATTACTTTTACCATGGATTCTTTCTTTTTTTTTTTTATAAAAAAAAAAGAATTCTCACTCTTCATAGGTTACAATTACAAATTTATTTATTATTACAATTAAGATTAAGATTTAAAATTGAACTATTCAATCCCAATCATTAACTATTTGAGCATATAAATATGACAACACTTTGGTGAATTAAAATTGTAGACTCGCTCATAAAAAGAGGGAGAGAAACACATGTTACAAATTTAATATATTATTATAATTATGATTAAAATGAAACATTGTTAAAATTCCAATCATTAACTATTGGAGCATGGAAAAACTTTGGGTGAATCAAAATTGTAGACTCACTTGATAGAAAGAGGAAGA
This sequence comes from Cucumis cinereus, assembly GCA_037974625.1. Lineage (NCBI taxonomy): Eukaryota > Viridiplantae > Streptophyta > Magnoliopsida > Cucurbitales > Cucurbitaceae > Cucumis > Cucumis cinereus. The sequence goes on along the minus strand of JBBPDJ010000017.1, from coordinate 17,877,246 downwards.
GAATGTCACAATTATATATGAGAGATGTAGATTGTGGCCTCACTAGAGCAGACAAGAAGTAAGCATGTCGCACATGGCAAGCAAGCACAATGACACATGAAAGGGTGTAATCCGTTAGATCAAAAAGAGAGGGCCGAGAAGTGAACTGCCACGATGCGATCAAGGAGGGACAGTAAATCATCCAACACACCAAGATAAGTGGACAATGCATGCCAAGTTGAACAGTAAACAAGAAGACATGCATCAATGTAAAGCATAAAATCTAGAGATCTAGTCAAAATTGAGTTATTAAGTTTGTGTTTTATTTAAACTAATTAACATGAAAAATGGGTAAACTAACATGAAAATGTAAACTTTTCACTTTTTGTCCAAAAAAAGAAAAAAAAACTAATTAACTTTTAACTTTAGTTATCTATGCTTAAATCTTATATATAGCTTGATTACCTTTAAGAAAAGCTCAACCATTGATTAGGTAATCAAACTAATTTAATAAACATAAAAATGTACGAATTAATAAAATAAAGACATTATATTAAATAAATAAAATAGTGAATGTAATACATAATAAAATTAATTTTAAAATAACAATAATTGATAATTTTTTTGTCTAAATTATTTGAGAATAGAATTATTAATAAATAAATAAATGTGGTAAGACCAAATGTGTCTTTGAAGTCAACGGTCAAAAATTAGTTCCGTTTTTTTGTCGATTTTTTAATTCAAATGATCTTAAAAAAAAAAAAAAAAGCAATTATTCAAAGGATTGGAATTGGAACTCTGATTTGAAAGTGATACAAATGTGAATCCACCTTTCTTTATTGAATAAATTATTAACTGTTGTATACGACATGTTATTGAATGGTTAAGAAAAGTTCTTAATAATATTTTAATATGATCAACTTAATCATATTCAATAAAATGATGAATCAATAATAAGCAAATTAAAATTTAATATTGTTATTCTCCATTTTTAAAAAAATAAAAAATAAAATAGCCTCTTATTTATCCCACCTGTAAACTATACAAATTTCCATTCAAAATAATACATCAATAATTTTTTTTTAAAAAAATCTTGGAACAACAGGTCAGAAATAAAAAAAATAAAAATATTACTCGAGGATTTAAAAACAATGGATTCTTATTATTTATAAGATAAATGGTAAAATATTATATCTTATTTACGACACAACTAAAGTTTGGTACATAGACATCTTTTTGATTTAGGTTGTCGAACGTTATATATGAGAATATCCTACTAACTTCACTTAAAAATCTCACATGAAAAAAGTTGAGAGATATTATAAATAAATTTTATAAATCTTTCGAGCTTAAAAAAGGAGTAAGAGATTTTTATTTATGAGCTTTCTAATAAATCGAGAGATTATTAATATATGCTTTATGAGATTGATAATACAAACAAAAACACGGTGAAAAAACAATTTAATGATGAGCTATCATGCGTTTTGTCTATCATTTTTTTTCTACAATACTTGAAAAGGGAGAATCGAACCTCTGACTTTGAGATTAATAATATAAATAACAACGGATCCAAAAAAGGAACAACGAGACACGTATCCTCACAAATTTATAGACTGCTCTATTGGTGTGTCTGACACACAATTTAGCCATATTTCCTTCATTTTTTTTTATTTTGATTTTTGAAAAACATATCTTATAAAATGCATCTGTTCGATTTGTTTTTGAAAATATCTTTACATGCAATGCGGTAGATATGCAGTTTTCATTTCGTTTTTTCTTTTTCTTTTTACTTTTCAATATATTTTGTATTTGTTTATTTTTTATTATTGTTATATA
>JBBPDJ010000017.1:17837756-17875331 GCA_037974625.1 Cucumis cinereus | reverse complement strand
ATATTTATTGTTTAAGTTTGATAGAGAATTTAGTTAATTTTTAACTTTTAATTTTCATATATACACATAAATTTTCTAAACTTTTAGTAAATTATTTTAGATAAATTAATTGGAAAAAGGCATCATCCTATTTTTAAAACCAAACTCTAAATTTTGCCACCTGTACCGATTTCCCTACTTACCTAACATATCAATTTATTATAAATAAAGAGGCCCGAAAGAATAGAGTAGCTTGAAACAAGGGCGAAGTGAAGTAGAGGCCAAAATCCAAATCCAAATCCAAATCCAAATCCAAATCCAATATAAAAGCGTATGTCTACTGCCATTATGTCAACACAACATGAATCTCCACCCCTTTATATTTTATTAAAAATAAAATTAAAAAAAAAAAAAAAAAAAAACTTACAAATTGCAAATATCAAATGCTTTTCTAATGATTTTTTAGATCAACAAACATCTCCATGTGGGCTTGGTTCTTCATAGCCAGTAAGAAGTTCAACAACTCTACTCATAGCAGGCCTCATATTTCTATCTTCCTTCACACATAACAGAGCCACTTTCAACAATATTTCAATCTTCTTCTTATTTTGCTTATCTTCCACCTTCAATCTTGGATCTATCACTTTCTCAACCTCACCTTTCTCTTCAACTTCCATTACCCATTTCACCATATCTCTATTCCTTCCACCATCTTCACAAACACTGGACGATTCAAAACCATATGCATTCTTTCCACTTACAATTTCCAATACGACAATCCCATAACTGTAAACATCTGCCTTTGCATCAATTTTAAGATTCATCATCCACTCTGGAGCTAAATATCCTCTTGTCCCTCTCACCTTTGAGAAACCACTTTCATTTATCTCTCCAAACAGCTTCGACATCCCAAAATCAGCTACTTTTGCCTCCATGGATTCATCTAGAAGTATATTCTGAGGCTTCACATCACAATGAAGAACCCATTCAAGACATTCTTCATGTAAATAAGATAACCCTTTTGCTGTTCCAACTGCAATCTCATATCTCTCTTCTAATCCCAACACTTGAGATGAATCAGAGAATACAAATTTTCCAATGACCCATTTTTTACGTACTCATAAACCAACATTTTATGGTGTTTCTCAGCACAAAAACCCCATAATTTCACTAAGTTTTTGTGATTAATCTTCCCAATTATGCTAACTTCACCCCAAAATTCTGCATCTCCTTGTAAAACACCATCCAATCTCTTCACTGCTACAACTCTTCCATCATCCAATTCTCCTCTGTAAACAGTTCCAAACCCTCCTTTCCCAATCTCTTGCTTGAAATTTTTAGTAGCTCTCTTCAATTCATTATATGAAAATCTTTTGAACCCCATGGCTAATACAATGTAACCCATATTAACCAATTCTTCATTCACGCGTTTACGGAAGACATTCCACCAACCAAAACCAACGAAAATGAGTTCACTAATCCCAATAGCAACCACCACTCCAATTAACAACCCCATTGATCGAAACTTATTACTCTTCTCTGCATACACATGCTCTGTCCCTAAAACAATCTGTGAAACAGAGCAATTCAATTCATTTGTTGAATGTCGTTGCGCCAACGACGGTGAGTACTCATCTTTCGTGACCTTAATAAACATAAGCACGGCCGTACTGGGCTTTCGATACCCATTACGAAGAGCCATTTTGGGATAACATTGTCCTGTACCATCAAGTGCATATCCAAATCCTGTACACTCGCAGCTACTAAGACACCAATCCTTACACATTTCAATTGAGAATTTATCAACATAACCCCAATCATGGCCGAAGTAATCGGTATTAGGAAGAGCAACGAAATCCATTTCTTTGGAAGGATTAATCGAATTACAGGTCAAATTCATAAGTGATTTACACCCTTTAGTCCAATCTGAAGGATCGTTTCTAATGAAACCGGGAGGGCAAGTACAAGCCGGTAATGGGTCATATTCACAAATACCATAATCCCCACATAACCCATGAACCATACAAGGATCGATACGCGCACCTGAAGGAAGCCACGTGATGGTCCATTTGCCAGTTGATTCATCCAAGCTATATAATCTCAAAACCCCATCAAAATCAATCGTTAATCTCCTTTTTGGACCTAACCCATAATCCGTGGCATTGAATTTCAACTTGTCACTCGATTCAAACCCTCCCATTTCGTCTAGAATTGCGATTCTGGAGCTGTTATATGGAGATCGACCATTGACGAAAACCGTTACCATTGTATCAGGCCAATAGATACCGGAAAGTGAAGGACTGTTGTATAAAAGATTCAATACATTGTAATCGTTAAATTTGAAGTAGTAAAAGCCTGATAAATACACACCTCGATTTTGTATTGAGATTAAAGTTGATGTCTTGAGAAATCTCTGTTGTGGAAGCAGAGTATCTGTAGGGAAATCAAAGCTCTGCCAAATGAAATGTTGGGATTGATTCATTACTACGAGATTTCCAGTTTCGAGAAGTCGGAGTTGAATTTCACCACTAGAAACTGTATCGGTGGACCAAACGATTGTGCCATCTGCATCGGTTAAAACCAAATTGGAATCGACGTTGAGTGTCAATCTGGATTTCTCTCCGTTAACTGGTTTGTCTCTGTTTGCCATCCATACGACAGTTTTTTCGAAGCTATTTGTGTACCAAATTGAATAGCAATAAGAATTGCTGCCCACGGGATAAAACCCAGATGAAAAAGTTCCATTTGGGGAAATTAGGAACTGATTCTGGTCCTCGACGGCTATGGAGTTTCCGGGAGTCAGACTCTGCAACCCCGCCGGAGCAACCGCCCAAACGGCGGTGGATGCAAGAAGTAATGAAGAAACAAACGGAAAAGAATGGAACATTGTGGTCAAGTAGTAAAGAATTGAGGAAAGAATTTGGAGAGATATGGAGAAGAAATAAAAGGAAAATCGGTCGTATTGGGGTCAATGGCATGGGCATTAGCATTGGCCGCCATGAATAGGCAAGAATAAATTAAGGTACAACGTCAGACATGGCTGCTCTGTCTTAATAATTTATGTTTGGAACGTTTTACATAAGAATATCCCATGAAGGAGCTTAACTCATATTGATCCATTGAGTGATATTATAATATTAGTAATTTAATGAGAAAGAGTTTCCAATGGGCTACAATAATCAAAGTCAGCTACAAAATTTGTTAAAAATTGAAGAGGATCATGATTTTTTATTTTTATTTTTTTAAAACCCCACCTTCCTAGATAGCGACTATCGTCAAAAACATCCAATGGTAAATAATAATAATAAAATACTACAGTACTAAGGATGTGTATACGTGTAATATCTGGTTTTAATTACAACAAAAGTACAAAATTTCATCTCAAAATCAATTGACAATGAGATGAGTAGTTCATCTTATTTTATAAAAAGTGTAAGTCCCTTTATTTTTTATAATGTGAGAGTATCAACATCAGACACGAACAACATTAAAATACTAATACATTGATTTAAAAGAAAAATCAGCAAACCAAAAATTTTAAATCATAATTCGAACTTTCTTTATTAAACCAAACAACATAGCCTAATTGAGCAATTTGTTTGTACCTTATGAATAATTTATATTTTAGACGTATTTTACGAAAAGTTTACAAGGTTTTGAATCATAAATTCATATTAATCCTTTCTCTACCATGAACATAATACTACTTACCTCCTTAAATTGAATCACCAATTTTTATTTCTTATATTAGTAGAATATGAGTTAGGGATTCACTTTTAATTTGCAATATTATAAGTAAATGCTATTCATCATTTATTTCTTTGAAAGATAGAATTATGGGAATGGAAGGTTTAAATTCAAAAAGAGAGCTTTAAATTGGTTAAAGTTGTCAAAAGATGTGGGAAAAGTACTCCACTTGATGATCCACTTGATGAATTCAAATATATATATATATATATATAGGACATTTGTTAACGAATTATTACTTTTTTTTATTTCAAATAAGTTTATTCACCCAATAATTTTATAATATGTATACTGGTTTTTAGAAACGTTAAAATCAATTGCAAGCTTAGCTTAGTGATAATTGACATAATATTTTATCCTAAAGCTAGGAGGTTCGAATCTCCTAACCCTCAATTGTGTTGTATAAAAAATAATATTTTATTGTGTTTTAAATAATAAATTTAAAGAAATGGCAAACATCTATTGCAAAAAAAAGAAAAAAAAAACAACTAGGAAATACTATTTGATATTATACATTACACCTTTTTTTGAATACGTACACAAACTCAAAACAAAAATTATGTTTAAAATTAGTTTAGTTTGTGTACATTTGTTTTTATGTAGCATGTTGCATTTTTTTAAATAATATTATCGAAGTTGAGATTTGACTTTAAACTAAACGACATTTAAAAAAAAAATACTTTTATTATTTATTATTTAGTTTTATCTTTTTTTTTGCAACTATTAATTCTTTGGCTAAAGCAATCATGATTCGAAGAGGTTTGTGTTTAGAATTTTCCATACACGGTATTAAAAAAAGAAAAAAAACCTTCTTACAAATATTATCTTTTTCCAGCAAGTATATTGGAATTTTTGTAGAATGACCTAAAATATTTTAGAAAAATGAAATTTGAACATTGGCTAAAAAATGTATTGACCTTTTACTAACGTCACAAATCTTTTTCGGATTATTCTTTACTTTCCTCTTCTTGTTGAGTTTCTCCCTCCCTGAGAAAACTACGTATATTGACGTTGTCAAAAGAAGTAGAACTCCACTCGTTGTTGTTGGGGCAGAATGCAAGGAAGAGAGCGAGATTGAAAGAAGCCACGAGAGATTTTAGATAATTGAGAAAAAGAAGAAAAAATTAAAGAAAATTTGAAAAAGATTGAAATACGTTATTTGAAAAACCATGTCAGATAAATAATTTAGCATAATTTTTTTAGGTCAAATCTATCCAATTACGTTAGTAAATTGTTTATATTTTAAGCAAATGTGAGAACTACTGATGAGGTTTTGATTGATAATAATATGAAGGTGAAAAAATCGAACATTTGATCTCAAAGTCAACAATATGAATTTTATGTCAATCAAGCAATATTCATTTGACACAGGATTGGGAGTTTCCTCCTGCAATGTCCATAAAATTTTCAATTATTAATGTTGCAAAAATTGTCCTTAAAAATTATAGGTTAAATTATGAATTAGAAAAGAAAAAAAAAACCTTTACTTTTCCCCATGTTTAAAAGAACAGTCGAATACTCACTAAAGTTACAATATTACTCTCGTCCTATAATAAACATTTCAAAATATAGAAATCATTTTAGGAAAATTAGAACACAAGATGGTGAAACAATGACTTATATCGAAAATTTCGGTTACCACACTATTTTAGGTCAACGTTACATCATTCTAAGTCCTAATTTTGTCCAAAATTCAAAAAAAATTCAATTACAGGTAATTTTGACAGTTTATAAAAAGATCATGGTTAATATTATAAGTTTTTAGAAAGGTTATGGTTACTTTTGAATTTTAAAAAAAGAATGGCAAAATTCTAATATATCCAAAATTCTATAAGAGACGTGTTGATATTGAAGTGCCTGTGATGTGATATGTACCTCAAAACAGCCGAGACAGAGAGATGAAATGAATTTGAACACCATTCTTTATGGCACTAATACAAACAGTCGAGCGTTGCGTTACAGTCCTGTAGAGATCCAATCACCCCAAGAAACACAGCCCCCACCTCCTCCCTATCACTCAAAAGAATAGTCAATACTGTTTACACTGTACAAAGAAATGATTTTACAACACAAAGGTGCTCTCGTTGCTGAACAGAATCAAAGTTTTTGGCTTCTTTCTTTCAGGGAGGACTTTGTTGACTCTCACACTTCAAAAGAGCCAATCTTTGAGACCTCAAGTAACCTTGCCTGTTATAAAGAATTTCAATGTAACTTCGCAGCCTGTAACGGTCCGAATTCGTAAGTGAAAATGGTGGATTTAGAATGAGAGATGGTGCTTCCACGAGAAGGAAAACCAGTAATTGTGCAGCTTTTGAATACAAGGCAGCTGCACTTTCCATTTCACCCATGAGCTCCTCAACCTGTGACAATCGACGCATTACATCCAGAAATCAGTCAAAAGATATTATTGGCATCGCATCCTCAACTGTTACTAACAAAGGAACACAATGATGGTATCATAATAGGAATGCTTTCTGATATTCTATAGACTAAACAGCAAAACTGTTGATTCAAAATTCATCGAGATTAAGACTATGAGTACTCACGCCTCCATGCCTCCCAAAAGCTAGAGCTGATTGAAATACTGTCTCTATTGCATCTGGCATTTCTGTATTACCTATAATCATCGGGAACAAAACGAAGTGAGCTTTCTCTCTCTTGTTATGACTCTTGTAATATGCTTGCAATACTAGATCAATAACAATTCATAGTAGATGAGGACATAACGAGTCTCTGTTATGCAGCTGACAGAAGAACAGAAAACGTGCATAAGATCTGAACTGTTGCATTCCAACCAGTTCTAGGAGGGCACACATTGCACTCTTGCATTGCGTTGTTTATTTATTGTTGGTGTGTTTGTATTGGGTTGAGATGGGGGGGATATGGTTTATGGGTGAATTTTGGGGTTCAGTAGCTTGGGTGTTTTATCTGAAGTTTGGATCAGCTAACTCCAAGGCTGGAAAATGAAGTACAATCCTAGCAGACCCTTTCAGTATTAGTGGAAAAATTTCACAGTCAAAAACTTACCGGGCTCAACAACCTTGGCAAGTTCTTCAGCATATTCAACTTCCCGAAGAAACTCCCTCTCAACTTGAGAAGAGATGTCCACTGGCTGATGTGTGCTAACAATAAGACGAGATTCCTTTCCAAGAGGACTTCCTTGCTTCTTGCTAAGGCTTCTCCTAAATTCTGCAGAGCCTTGGCCTGGACTTCCTTCTAAAGCTGAAGCAGCCTGTGTATGGCATATGTCCAAAGCTTTTTTCCATATTGCAAGAATAACAAGCTGAATTGAGAATGCTTCAAGCTGTCTACCTGCAGTGATCTTTTTAAAGAAATATGATCCTGTAAGTTTCTTATGTCATATGTAGTACTTTTAATTATATTTTAGCATTAAATGATACAACATGACAGTCCACATATAGGCACATCCGAGAAAGAAAAAAATGTAGGGGTATTTGGAGCAAAGAGTTGGTTATTATAGTCCTAGGTTATTATAGTTGGATTATAATAGTTTGTGTATGATGTAAATTATTTTAGTTTGAGTTATAATAGTATGTGTTTGAGGTGTAAACTATTTTAGATTGAGAATGAAATAGTAAACACTGTAACAAAGAATTAAAAAAAATGATGAATGTAAAATAGTAAAAACTGTAACAAATGGTAAATACGGTAGCAAATGGAGAGTTTTGAAATAGTGTTAACTGTAGCTAATTGAAGAGTACAAAATAGTATTTACTGTAGCAAGAGGTGGTTATTACAGTCTTGGATAATCTGTGCTTCAAACACGCTCGTATATTTTGAATACTAATCTGACAATAATGCAACATAGTAATATAAGTACTACGCTTCTATCAAGTAGGAAACAGAATAATACTTTACTATTTTCTTAGCTAATAAATTCTAATTACTCATCCGTGTAATTGTGAGAATGAAAGAGAGAGGTTCTTGCATAGCAAACAGAAATACATGAGGAAATCTATTAAACAACTGGGAGGAACGTGATAATTTGCAACAATTTTGTGCATTGGATTGCATCCTCCAGTCTTAAGAACGAGTACGTTCTCAATGAGAGAGAGACCAAATATAAATGGAATAACCTTTCACTTCATTCTTTGATCATAGTGCTCTTAGTATATTTCATAAATTATAACATGGTACATATAGGGTATTTGCTTCCTCCAGTTTTGAGTCTTGACCTGGAAACTGAAAAGTGAAGTCTGGCTCCAAGAGATGCGTCCTCTATGAGAGAGAGACAATTTACATCTACATGGGAAATAACCTTTCCACTCTACTCTTTGTATATAATATATCTCAGACAGTTAGTTCTTATCAAATATATGTCTCAGGTAGCATATATCTTATTTCTCTCCCCACCGCATCCAAACAGAAAAAGACGAGCATCTCTCAGACTTCATAATTGAATGGTAAAAGGAAGAATTTAGTTGCTGAAAGTAGAAGTCAACTTACCTTTTCTTTCACTAATTCTGTAATGGTGGATGCAGACTGCTGCAATGACTTGACCCTTGCCCTGCAATTTGCAGATGGCTGTTCCAAAGTATCTTCTATATCCATTGACCCCGGAGCAGAACTTTGACTTCCCAAGCTTCCCATTCGGTAACTACTAGTAGTAGTAGTAGCTCTGCCAATGATGGGCATCGGTGCAGTTAATGTGGTACCTAAACTTATTGATGTTTGTGGAGGACTCTGTGATTTGCAAGAAGGGATTGGCCTAGAAGCACTTGCCAAGGTAGATGAGGGATCATCCATGGGGGGTCCAGATACAATAACATAATCTTGATCGATTGACTCCACCGAATCCACGACTGTGATTCAGGAAATAGAATTTAAAGGGAGAAAATACATATTAAGACATTCTGGATCTAGACAAATAAATCCCAAAAAGATGATGAGAAACAATATACTTCTTACCTCTAGGCCGATTGTTCACTGATCGTGGATTCACAGATCTTAACACACTATTCAAACTTCTATCAGAGTGTACATCTCTTTCCAACTGAACACGAGTATCTGAAATCAGAGTAGCACTTTCCATTTTATCTGGAACGCTGCTGTGCCTGGAAGTAGTACCTCTGGTCCCTCTATCAACTTTCTTATCAGGGGAAAATCCATAAGTAGACTTCATTGACGACCTCCTCCTTACAAAGGAGGGACTCCCTTCAGGACCACTAGAGTCATCATCAAGAGAGAAAGGTAGATATTCATCTTGTGAATTTTCCTCCATTTTACTAGCAGGATCAGATTCTGAAAAAGGAAATTCATCCAGTAATCTCGATGACCTCTTACTTCTGTAAGGATATGGATTTAAATTCTATTATTTTGATAACATAAACATAGATTGAAAAAAACGAAGATCTTTGTTTACTTACCTCAACGATTCATCAGCTTGATTAGCACACAGGAAGGGGTGTTTAAAAAATTCTTCAAATGTCAATCGCTCCACTACATATAAAATGACAATGAACAGAATAGCACTAAATGAGCAGAAATCCTATAAAGTTAGTAAGACTTTAGCATACATATAGATATAGGCATGTAATACGAAATGTAAGAGTTCAATTCCATCAAATTAATGTAGTAATGAATACGAATTAGACTCATACAACTGGTGTTTAAAGAAGATTGCACATTTCCTTTCCATATAACATAAGTTGAGAAATGTCTACAAGAGCTACTAAAAAGATGGCAACGGGAGGGAATTGCAGCCAACAAAAGAGGGAGAATTCTGGCAAGCAAATTGAGCAAATTCTGGAAAAGTGAATAATATTCATGTCATACTCTATTTCATTCGTATGAAAAGACACAGATATTTCATCACTGCAGCACACATTTGCTCTCCAGATGGCAAAACCCTAAAAAAGTCGTTGAATTAAGTTTTCAAAAAAGTTCTATACCTGGATTACGACGCAGCAATTTCCTGCACAGATCCTTGCAGTCATTACTCAAGTCATTAATATCCGAAGGGAAATGTAATTCGGTTGATTTGACAATGTTCTGAAGCAACTGCCAAATTCATAATAAAAATATAGTATGAGATGGTACTAGGAAATAATGAAGACTCTAGGCATGCAGCAAAAAGAGAACATAAAACGAACCATACCTGTATTTGGTTGTTGCCTGTGAATGGAGTTCTTCCTGTTACAAGCTGGAATAATATAGCACCAACGCTCCAGAGATCTGCCTGCGTATGCAGTTCACGGTTAATAGAATGAAGTTTGATTACCTATAACGACTCTTCTTTTCTTTTCTTATAAAACATATAACAATTTCATAAAGAATGCAAATGCATAGGCATTACCTTAGCATCGTACTTCTGAAGTTGCATGATCTCTGGAGCCATGTAAAGTGGTGAGCCACACAAGGTTTCAGCAAGTCCTCTAGGTTGCAGAGATCTACAAAAGAAATTGGAGAACATAGCGCTCAGATGATAGGATTATGGTAGAATCATCTGACATGGACATGATAAATTTCAATGAGCAATCACAAACTTAAATACCAACATTATTTAAAGCAACAATCTTTATCTTGATGACAAGTAAAGTACTTCTCGGGTGAGACTGATAACAGATATTCAGAATTATCTTTCTCTTGCTCTTCTGGATGTGAATATGAGCAGAGCAGTACAGAAAATATGACATAGTTCCATTTCACAGAAAGAAAATAAAAATTAAATAAATTTGTAGAGGGTAAATGGGGGGAGAATCTATTCTACCTTGCAAATCCAAAATCCGCAATCTTCAAAACCGAATTCTCTTCACTTGTAGAAAGCAGGAGATTCTGCCCCCCAACAAAAAGAAATTGAGGCATGTCAACAATGAAACAATTAAAAAGCATGGCTCACCCGTCATAAATCTTACGTGCTGAATATTTCTTAAGAAACAAAACAATGACATATAGGGATTGAACATTTGGCCAAAATAAACACCATTTGTCCTTTTATTCACATAGAAAAACCCCTGGGCATTCCACAAGTGCTATGATATGCATAAGCTCAAAAAAACTTTAAAATGGAGTTTACTAATGTCTTACCTGTGGTTTCAGATCTCTGTGTATAAGATTATTGTCACGAAGAATTTTTAAGCCAGCCGCTGCCATTCACAAGAATATCTATTATCAATACTTCAAGGAAGATGCAAAAATCCCACCACCCATCCCAAACCCCAACAACAACAACAAGAAAAGTAAAGCGCGCGCCCGTGTGTGTGTGTGTGTGTGTGTGTGTGGGGGGGGAGGGTGTTAAACGTACCAAGCTGCTGCAAGAAGTGCTTAGCAACGGATTCAGGGATTCTTCCATGGCGCTGCTGAATGTAAAAAGAAAGGTCCCCACCTCTGCAGTATTCCAGCACCAGATGTATCTTCCCAGGAACCTGAATGGAGAAAACTGTCTTAACGAAATGCGAAAGAACACAGGTAATTTCTCTCGAGCCTTCTCTTTCACCGGATGAAGATTGTGAAGGGCTCAAAAATCGCCAATTCCTACGACCTCCACTCCAAATCCTCCCCCAAATAACAAATTACAAAATAAAACCATAATGTTCCAGGTAAGATTGCATGACTGGTGCAACGGATTTCCATGAAGCGGAAAATAAATAATACTAATTCCCTACAAATGATGACACACATTGGACCCTCCAGACCTTTTTACCCAACACCAAATCAGCTCAGCTAAGAAATTGCTCCGTATCCCACCTATAAAGCGAGTAAGCTGAACAGCTTGAAAAAATAAACATTTCCCTCCTACTCCATATTATTTTAGTTAGCATGCAAGATCAATTGCCTACTGCAAAGGTTCGTAAATAACAGTGTACTCAGCAACTTTCCAAAAATTCTTAACGACCACTCGCTTTCTACATCAGGGGTTAATCAAATTGGAGCCCCAAACACGAACAACCCTTCTCAGTAGAATGTGCTCAGAAGCATTTAACGTCAACAAAAACAACCACAATCTTGTAAAAAACTTGTTCCTTATCCTTGAAATGTTATCTACATCTTCTCTAAAAGCACAAAAATCGAGAAAAAATGCAGATTAAAACATGAACTTTTCAACACCATCTAGATGTTTCTAAGCATCCACAAGCAGAACTTGAAGAGCTAAACACTGACCTCAATAATATCGAACAATCGGATGATATTAGGATGATTAATCCTCTTCAAGATAAAGATCTCGGACATAAGACTATCCTGCAATTTCTTACTGAGCCGGGTCATGGAAATTTCCTTGATCGCCACCTCCGTGCCATGAACTCGATGCCTCGCATGCCAGACCACCGAGAATGAACCGGACCCAATTTGCCGACCAACCAAATAATCCGCCACCACCCGAGTTTTCCCTGTAGAATGAGCCATACGGCGAAGCCCTAGCAGATTCAAATCCCAAGACTCGAAACCAGAATAAAAACCCCTCCTCCCAACCACCAAAGTTGCAGCTTGAAGATGAAATTTGAAGAACCGTGCACGGATTTCCAAATGGATCAAATCAAATTGGAAGTTTGAACTTTGAAATGAAACGTGGAACTTGAGCGATAGAAAGAGAGAGGGGGGAGGGGGGGAGGGGTTGGTTGATGATGGAGGTTTTGTTTAAAGCATAAACAGACAATAATTGATGATTAATTTGGCGTGTAATAATAATACATTTTTCTTTTAATTTTTTTCTTTAATCGCAGATCACTAATGATCAGCGAGTTCCTCGATTTGATGGCGCCTTTTTTTTTTAATTTCTCGATTTTACTGACACATAAGGTTGGATTATTCATTATTAGATAGATTAGATGAAACAACGGGCATAACGGCAATTATATTCTACAGCCAGCTCCACCGTTTCGTTGGTGTGCTCTCCCAATCGAACGGCATCGAGATGGCTTCCGCATTTTGTTGTTTTTTTTCGAATTTTTTCCGACCAAATTCTTTGTTAAAGTCAATTGAAACTTTCCTGACGTCACTTAATACTAAAAAATATTATTATTTTTTTAATCGTTCTTAGTTGAAATATCTTTATCTAAACAAAGAAAAAAAGTTTACGGAAAATTCTGATTTTGACCACAAATTCGGAAAATTCTGAATTTGACCACAAATTCAAATTAAACTATATTATATGTATACCTATGCCTATACAAGATCATCATCTTGGTTCAAAAGTAAATCATTTTAAAAATGCATATATGTTCATTGTTGTGTTATTTTCTTTTTTTCAAATCAATTTTAATTTTAAGATTTTCCAACACTCCTTAATATTTTCTCAAGGCTACACTTTTCAATACTTCTGGATTTTATAAATAGTAATCATTTAATAATAAACTTTTTATTGTTAATTACTCATAATAACAATAACAAAAAAAAAAAAAACTGAAACGCGTCTATAAAATTTTAATTTTCCACTTAGAATTTAAGGTACATTTTTTATCTGTTACTAGAATTTAAATTTCTTATACAAGAAAAATTTTCTAGACAACAAACTTATTTTTCGTAATTAGTACAAATTTGAAATACAATTATACTAGAGGCAACCTAAAAAGCTTCAAATGGTTAAAATCATTTTTTTAATTTTAAAATCAATATGAATCACACTCTTAATCATTCAGAATTGACTTTGATGATATGAAATTTTCATTTAAAATTATAAATTCAATATTAAATTAATATTAAATTAATTTTGAATGATTAAAAATTATGTTTGGAGTGATTTTAAAATATAAAAGAGATTTTGATGATTTGAGATGGCTCTCAAATGTGCCCTACCACCATGTCCATAAATGTTTATATTTAAAAGTTTATAACTTAAATATATTTGAATATAAAAAATATAGATTTAAATAGACAAAAATGTCTTCTTTATATAAATAAGACTCGACATTCGTCTCAACTACGTCTGGGTAGTGTAGTTGGTTATCACGCTAGTCTCACACACTAGAGGTCCCCGGTTCGAGCCCAGGCTCAGACATATATCTTTCTTTTTTGGCGCATTGTTTTCTTGGTTAATCGCTACCAATTTCTTAACCTGGTGGGTTGCATTTTGGTAAAGGAAGGGAAAACTCCGATTTCTTCCCCTCTTTATATTGCACAGTCCAAACTATAATTCTCTTCTCAATTGCTTCAACAATCTTCCTTCATTTTCTTTCTTCTTATTCGAGCCCTTGCTTTCCTCTTAGGGTTTACGACGCTCTCCATTGCAGCTCAGAATCGGATCGTTTCCCCAATTCCCTAATTTGAGATAGCCACCCATGGATTGGGGCAACGTTACTGCCGAGGATCTGATCGATGCGCTTCGAGAAGTCGATTGGTCATCCCCTCCTCGCCCAATCTCCGAGTTCTTTTCCAGGTTCACCATCCCCCGATCTTCCGCCAAGTGGAACAGCCGTCTCAAGTGCAATTTCTATTAGTACGATCACTCTCTCCTTCAATTTATTCCAGTTAACTACATATCATTTTGTATATATGTGTAATTTTTGGCATGAAATTTTCCTGAGAGCCACGATTGTTTGAGTGAGTCTGATTAAACTATAAGGTTCTTTTGATGGTAACGTCTATATCGGTTTAGTTCGCTTTTCACGAATCAAGTCCGCACGGAATTATATAATCTGAAAGCGAATTGGAATGTGATTACACAATCTCCAACTTGTAAAGGGAAAATCAAGTTATATGTGTCTGACGTGTTCGGTTCGTCTGTTTGAGTTTGTAAAATTACTTATTAGCCAAAGACGCTGAAATCTATATTTGCGTTGCTTTTTCTATTTTATTTCCGAGGAAAACATGTTCTGATGTGTCCCAATAGTTGTTAGGCGATCATGCTGAAACTTATATCACGTCATTTCATTTATGAACTGGTTACGATTCTGTGCTTTGTTCACCCTACTAATTTGAATCTTAATTTCTTGGACTCGCAGTTACCGAACCAACTATTTCATTATGATCGTTTTCATTCTTGGTGAGAAAACTATCTTATATATGCATATATGTGTACATTTATTTATATATGAGACAGCTTTTTCTCAAGTGTGGATTGTTGATAACAGCCCTGGGTTTTATACGAAGGCCACTTGCTATTGTTGCTGCTTTTCTCACAGCACTCAGCATCGCTTTTCTGAACGACAGGTGAGCTGATAGCCTGATATAGACACTGAGGTTGGCAATTAATATCATCAGCCTTTCTTGTGATAGGAATGTCGTTTATTCTTTGGCTTCAAGTTTCCTTGAACACGGAATTTTCATCTTTATTCTTTTTGTGTCGTTTTCATCTAAATACCTTGCTAAACTGATCGTGGTTTCTTATAAAGTTTCTCTTTTGACCTTCCTGCAACTAACATAAAATTTAAATAAAATAGTTACTCAAAAATTGTACTTAATGACATATTAACCATACATTTTGGTAATTGCTTAATTATTTTATTTCCACAATATGTCTGAACATTGATGCCCCTTGTGAAATATCAAGGTAAATTATTGTTTCTCATCCCTTTCCATTTATTTCAAAATGGGATTTTCTGGTCCAGTCGTTTGTTGGTTATTCCATCAACAAATTCAAGCTTGAAAGAAATGCACCAATAAATTCATGTTTAAAAAATCTAGAATAATGGATGTAGCTTATTGATAACCTCAACTTATGAATGCAAATTTTAGAGGTCTTGATGACACTGTTAACCAGACCAGCAAGATTGTAGGTACAAAATTTATGCTAATGTATTATTATGCTCTTTGTATCTGTTGATCAAGGGGTCGTGTGTTGAATGTAGATAATGTAGTGACGTGCATGGATCCTTTGTTTTAATTCTTTGTGAAATTGTCAAGATTGCTATGTATTGTTTAATAAATTTTTTTTACCATAGTTTTGCAGGCACATTCAGTGAGAAAGTAACCAGAACTGTTAGACAATTCTCTCCACACATGGCTGCAAAGATGAGACCTCCTCTTACGTATGCATCCTCATCAATTTACATGAATACAACTAGCCATCACTTTTGATCTCATATGTGTTAAATAATCTTTCAGGCCTGTTATCCGTGGACGTCCATCATCTAAAAGGGCAATACACATATGTGGACGTCCTCGATGGGTTTTTGTCTTGGTGTTCTCTTCTGGTAAAAATACTTTTTATCTATGCCTAAGTATTTATATCTTCTTGGAGTGCATATTTGGATCAGACTTTTTATGTTATTTTGAATTTGAACTTTAACATTATATATCTTTTATGCTTTACATCTTCTGAACTTTTTTCCCATTTGATGTAGTGAGTTTCCTACTCTGGTTCATTTCTTGTGGTCTCTTGACTGTACTTTGGTCACTATCGTTTGGACTTCTCGGTATGTTCGCTTCATATAAAGAATCTGTTTGTTTTTTTAAGTCATTATAGTTGATTTTTCAACCCCCCCCCCCCCCCCCCCCAACAAACTTCTCAGCAACGTTGCTTCATGCAAGCTTCAGAACACCTAATTTGAAAGCACGTCTAAACACATTCCGTGAGGAATTCCGTGCTGTTTGGCGCAATTATAGTGAACTGTAGTTACCTGGACTTTGTAGAATGTGAGTATATTCTTCCTTCATTTTTATATTTGTCATTTTGGTGAATACTACCCTTTTTCTTTTGTTGCTTCTATTGCATCTCCAAGGGTGTATGCTATTAAATTTTATTTGTTAATTTCTATAAGGAATGTTTTGCTTTTGGTTTCTTGTATGTAGGGGGGTTGGGGGTTTGAACATTGGGAAGTCCAGGGTGCATTTGCTGGTGATGTAAAAATTTGAAATTAAAAACAAGGGATCCAATGGAATTGGAAAAAAAATTGTGTTCTATGTTCCAAGTGCTTCTGAATACCCTTTTTATGGTCGACAGAAATTGAATCTCAATTTAAGTTGTTCAAAGTGTGTTTAGTGATAAATTTAGAAGCAATAAAAATAATTGTATTTGTCGATTTGAGTACAGCTCATTTGGTTAAAGCATATCTTTTTTAGCAAAAGATTAAGAGGTTCAAATCTCCACCCCACATGTTGAACTCATAATGGTAGTTATGGGCTAACTATTTAGCTGAATCTCAAATACTATTAATTAATATATTAAAATATTAACATTTTAAGACATAAATGTTGACATGTTGTAAAATAACTATACCAGTATAATTTCCGATACCAATTTTTTTTGGGGGTATAATTATGCTTTTTGGAATTTCAAATGTGAAGAATTTCTACTGTTTGTATAACTGAATCCAAAAATGATTTTTAGAAACAAATAATAAATATGCGTTTAGATCTTTAGGTCCAAGAACTGTCAATTTGTGAGATGCGATCTTCATTGTAGAGTGGCCATTAATTATGTTAGAACTGGAATATGCTATAACCTTTATTATCTTCTCACTAAAAAATGTTATTGGTAACTGTATTTGCTAATAATCAATGGGCGTTGAAGATAGATGTGATAGGATGAAATTTTGAGGCACTTAAAAGGAAACTTGGGTTTGAATGTGTGTTACTCCCAATTAGTTATTGCAGTACTATATTTAATTGTTTGAATCTATCATACTTAAACAGTCAACTTCATACCGAACTTTTGATATACACGTTGTGTACAACTTTTCCCACATCTTAGATGGGGGATTGATAATTTATGAAGCTCAAGTAAGGCTTCTTCTAAAGGAAGAGCTATCTATAAATTTCCACCCATACTTTTCACTTCTACTTGAATTGTATGTGGACAAATGGCTGGTAAATTCGCCTATGGATCTTCACGCTTGATTGTTATACTTGCATATGAATTTGGTGATCTACAGTGAGCGAAATGTTGTGATAAAAGACTATGTATGGCTTGACCATTTATCTGAGATGTCACCTTGTTCTCCAACAATGTATTCTCCCGTAATGTTTGGTATAACTTAATAACGTGATTCCAACTTGAACATAGTAAAGTATCATAATTATAGATCAACAATGTATTCTGCTGTTTCTTCAAATATTTGTTTTGGATTACAATGCTGTTGCTGCTACTAAGATTGGTATTATCAATTTTTCTGTACAGGCGTCCTCTGTTAATTATGGTGTTCATACTGTAAATCTGTGCTTCACCTGACTGCTACGCTGCTGTGTCTAAGAACAATTTGCTGGGATGGGAAGTCTCAAGTGACGACTGCCAAGATATGCAACTTATGTAAATTGTGGCTCATGTTTCTGGGGATGTAATTGTTTCATTTGTCATCTATATTGTGAAAAGACTAAGAATTAGATACAGTGGAAGATTTTCAGTGAAGCAGAGTGAATATTCTTAGAATACACAATATGACCCATTTAGTAATGAATTTGATTACCTCCTTATTCCTTCACTAAAAAGTAAAAGAACAGTTCATTTCATCACCGAATTGTGGTTGAATAACATGTGTACCTTTGCATGCCTCCCAATTCTATTTCTTATGATTCAAGCTCAAGGGCCTTTAAGCTTCTAAAACTCTAAACTATCGATGGGATTATATTTCATTAGGTAGTTCCCTCCTTTGATATCTCCCAGCGTGTTAAGGTACAACTACATCCTGCATACTTGATATTTTGGTTACGTGTTTCTCGAGAATGCTATTTGCATTTTGTCTCTTGCAGAAAGGCAGATGCAATAGTGAACTATGACAACGGCTGGCTTGACGGAGACCAGGTAACTAATAATATCTGTAGTTTCCTTTCTTTTAAAAAATTGAAGTTTCAAAAAGTAAATTTTAAGAAATTCACTTCTGAGATTGAGCTAACTCGGACATAAATTCACTATGTTTACTACTGTATGACTGCTGCAGAGTCACTGTTATTATTTTCTCTCTTAAAATTGGTCATTTTCCTGCCATTTGTCGACCATTAGGGAAAACATGAAAATTTATCAGGGCTGAAAAATCCAAAGCTTCGATTATTGTTACTTTTTTCTTAAAATGGTTTGAAACCATGACACTTGTTCTCCAATGTATGGAAGAAGGTTATTCCATTACCTTTATACCGAAAGGTAGTTAGTGAATATTTTAAGTAAAAGCCATCTTCTTTAAACCCCGAGGTTGTCACACTCGCACTGAAAGTATGGTCTTAGTTTCCTACCTTAAATTGAAGAATACAATAATTAGTATTAGTAGTTGACATCTGTGGAATGCTGTTTAAACTTTTAACTGTATAGTGTTCAGATCTTAAGAATTTCAAATCGGAAGTTAATGGTTTGTATATAAAAATATTATTCAAAAGTTGCTTTTTTTTGGTTTCCTTTTGCGTTACGACATTGCCTGTCTGTCTGTGGTTCTTCAATTGTGCTAAAACTGTGCATCGAGGTCCACCTTGATGCTGAGAAGTCACCACGAGGACCTGCCACGTGCATTCATTCATTTAATTCTCAAAATCTTTGTTTTGTGAGTTGGCTCGTTCTTGCATTCTAGTGTGTGGTCAGGAAAGTTTTATGCTCTCTTGGCTTTATCCTCAACTTGAGCTTCATTTCCTTTTACAACTATCTCATGGTATTGAAAATTCCTCATAGGATGGAACATATTTATTTACAACTATCTTTTCTCCCTTTAACTTTGGAGGGAAAGAAAGTACTAGAAGTGTAGCAAACTTTTAAAATAAATTACTGTCTTAAATACGCAAACTCTTCGAATGTGTTTTTCCTTTAAATCGTTGGTAACTTATTTTGTGGTTTACGAGTCTAAGATAAGGAACTTTAGATGCACAGTTGATTTAAATAAGTGATTCATGAAATAAAGAGTTAATTATGAGTGACCGAAATCTAGAAATCGTTGCTAATGAGGGGCAGACAGTGACTTCATTTGAATTGGTTTAATAACTTGAAAAATATAATATAATTAAAAAGAAAAAATCTCTTATTTTCTACTTCTTCTCCCCTTCTATGTTCATACAGGCAAGCCAAGTATGAATTATGTTGGCAAGTTGATTAAGCGTTTGCTTTCAAGAAATCCATCCCGTAAACTTATTTAAAGTTAAAACCATTATAAAATTTCCATTATTTTTTATATCAGAAATTCTTCGTTTCTTCTAGACTTCTTGTAGCAAATGGAAAGGATATCCAACCAGAAGAAGCAGAGCCTAAATGGGTGTCACGCGTTAATTCACACACTAAAGCAACAACCTTTTATTATTATTATTGTTGTTGTTGTTGTTGTTGTTTTTCCAATTAACTAATAAATCAAAGAAATCAAGCAATTTAGTCGTATTTATCTAGTCTAGTTTTAAATTTTTAGCAAAATATTGAAATTTTAGTCTAAATTCTACTGTCCTGTTTTTATTTTTTATTTTTTAAAAAAGTTACAATAATAACAAATTTATAAGATCCTTGCTGTAAACAAATCTCTGTTTTTCTTTTTTCACTTTAAAATATTGATGCTTTAAAAGCTTTCCAGCAAAGAACAAAATGAAAAGGGGATTTTTGCAATGAATCTTCCCCATCTGAATAATTCTTTCCATCAATAAAGTTATGGTATGAGTGATTAAAAAAAGAGTTGTTTGGGTCAAGTCTCCTCCAAGGGTGTAAAGTACCATAAAAAAGTAAGTTCCCATTTGCAAGTTCTATGTGTGTGTTTATATATATATATATATATAGTGATAATACCTACATCAAAATTTCAAATTTAAGTAACAATTACTACCATTTAAGTAATAAGAATTACGTACTAAAAAAAACTTAGTGTTTAATACATATTTATGTTTAGAATATTCCCATCAAGAATCCACAAGCAACATTTTAATGTTATTGATGCATCATATAAACTTCAATTCCAAACTTTACTCCAACCCCATATATTTATATTTATTCCATACCCTACCATTTGCTCTATCAATTATTGTAGTTATGTGTGTAAATGGAAATTTTCCCTTGTTTAATAAAAGCTCTAGCACATGGATAAGCTATGATATTAATATATATAGTACACCGGCGGATTTAGTATTAAGTTCGGGGAATCGAGTCTACCAAAAATACCAATACTAGAAGCTAGCTCAATGGTAAAATTGTCTCTTAACCTTCTCAAAATTCAAGTTCAAACTTCACTTCTTGAGTATAGGCCTAATCAATTGCACATTTGTAAAGATGGAGAATTCAAAAGTCTACGAAATTCTACCTCCGTCAACAAAATTTATAAATTCGTTACTGTTTGAATATAGGCCTAATCAATTATGCATTTGTAAAGTTGGAGAATTCAAAATTATAATCTCGAGTGAGAGTATATTTAAATCGATTGAAGATACACGAAGTTGAAATACTCAAAAATTTTATCTGGATAAAAAATATATGTTAGAATCATTTGAGTTATAGGTGAATTAGTGAGAACAAACAAAGTTCACACAGGCTGGGCCATGTTAATTTCGGCCTGTTTGAACTAAAGCCCATGTTCTCTCTCTTTTTGAGCTGACAGCATCCATTTTTATTTACTCTCTTCCTCCCTTTTTATAAACAGCACAGATTCCTTCTTTATTTCTTCCCCAATTCCTATTCCCATTTGATTCATTTAAACCTACTGTTTGTAATGAACAGCAATAGCAATAAACCCATCTTCACAGTTCCAACGCCATCACTATGAAACGTTCAAAACTAAAACAAGCTTTCACCATTCACAAACAAGCAAGCCTATGGACAAGAATTACTCAAATTGGGCACAGGCTGTTGCCACTGCTTGGTGTTTCATGATGTTGTTAGGCCTTTTGTGTTGTTGTCTAAGCACCAATCCTCGCCACCACGACGACTCCTCCGCCGCTAATTCTAGCTGCACTTGCGACGGCGGTTATGCAGGTGTTTGATTTTACGATATGGATAGTACAGATATAGATATGTTTTATTATTTTTTTCTCAATTTCATATCTGATTCTTTTGTTTTGTTTTGGTGTGATGGGAGGGTTTTGGTTTGTTGATTATAATGTATTGTAAATAGAAACTGGAATTCAGATTTCAGAGTGATCTTTCTTTTATTTTATTTTTTTCCTTAATGGTGACACCATCAGTACATAATTGCTTCAATTGGTTGATTCTATTTTTATGTTACGAACTACAATTCTAATTCAATTTTTTTTTAATTGAAATAAATGAAAAGATTACTGTAATCAATTAAATTTGAAGGGCGGAGTTGTTGGCCTTTGATTTTGGTCGTTTTAGAAAAGGAATTGGTATTTTGACACTTAATTTGGGCCAAAACAGAGGGATTTTTTTGGATAAATATTGTGAATTTTATTATTTTATTTTATATGTTTATTTTGAACTGAAAGCTGATTGATTTGGCACCAACCACTTGCACCCACCCAATTGCCAATGGCCCCTAATAAGCCCCAACTCTTATGGTTGAAAAAAACATTAGTACATAAAACATTTGATTTAGATTCAGAATTCTCTTATTAAATTGATACGGATATTATATCGTTGTTCTCGAAAACTTAGATATTTTAAAAACAACCATCGAAATATATATATATATATATACATGTGAATGTATGTATTAAAATTTGTTTATATAAAGGTAAGATTTTTATTAGTATTTTTAAAAAAAATTAATGAATTAAAAAATAATAATCACGTTTTTTTTTTTAATGAATTTGGAGAATATTTTGGAAGTATTTAAATGGAGGGTTAAAATAGGGAGATGAGTGATTTGTGTATGAAATAAATATTAATTTTGTTAGAAATTGATGAAAGAGAGGGAGAGGAGTAAACGTGAGATATGCTAAGACACAAATTTGGAGTGTCAAATGAACTTTCAATAAAGAAAATAAACAAAATACCTTTTTGTTTTACATTCTTAACTATTAAGTTATTAATTTTCTCTAATTTTTATTACTAACTAAAATAATTTAATTCATAAGGGTCGGAAAAGTCTTATTTACTCACATTCTTTTATGTATTAAATGACTTATTTTAATTTCTTTTTCACCTGATTATCACTATTATACCTAAACAATAAGTTAATTGATTGTGTTTTACTGACAACTTCAAAGTCAAAGAATCAATTATTGATTTACTATAGCTTTAAAATAAAAAATTCCATTATTTTCTATATATACACATATAATTTGAACATTTAAAGTATTATCATTAAATAATCAAAATATATACTTTATATTTGTATAAAAGATTTTTTTTAGTTCAACGTGGGAAATTAAGATATATGGAAGACAATTGATTAATTCAAACATTTTTCTGAAATAAACGTGAAGGGAACCAACATAATGGAGTATATGATGTTTTGAATTAATTTGAAACCACCAACTTGGTTATATTTTAAATTTATATATATATATATATATATATAAAAGTTATCTAAGAATAAAATCGAAGCCATTAATTAATTTTTGTTATCCAATCATAAATTTTAAGGCTTTAATTATGGAAATCCTTCAATAAATCAACTCTGGGTTGACCGGCTGCCAGGTTAGAGTTCACATTCCTTGAAGCCGAAGAAATTTCGACCCAAAAAAGTCAACTAACGAGAAGTTCAAATTCAGCGTCAAAAGTATCCTCCGCGCAAAGAAGATCAAACTTCAACACCTACCTAAACTTTAATTTCTTTTTAATACCAATTCATATTTCACGTATAAATTTGTGCTCTCATTTCTGAATCTTCAAACATTAACGATCCTTTTGGTGTTCAAATTTGGAGTCATATCACCAATGAATTACTGTATTTGTTTTGGAGCCCAGAAGAAGAGAAAGATCAATAATCAAACAGATGGGCACAAAGGTGGCCGGAAATTCAAACCGCCGAGAGGACACGGCGGGAGAACCGCAGGTGGTGGTTCCGGTGCTGGAAATGGTAACTTGGCTGTTTTGACTGATCATGATGGTGGTATCGCTTTGGCCGCGACGCTTGGTTTTGTAGTTGCTGCAGCTGCGATAGTTGATGCTGGGGAACACGGCGGAAGCTGTGGTGGTGGAGAATGCGGCGGTGGTGGCTGTGGTGGTGGTTGAGATTGTGGCGGTGCGGCCGTTGATTGATTATCCAAGAGAAATTGTGGTGGTTGAGTTCCTCATAGCCTTCTTTGTATTGGCATATATTATCGAGTTTTGTATATAACAAGAACGGTGTAATTATGATTTCTTATTACAAATTTGTCACTTTGCCTCGAAAATATTTTTGGAACTTTTGTGGCATATTTCAATACGGCTATTTATCTAATTTCTCTTAGATATTGAAATTTTCAATGGGCTTGCCCATAATCGGAATTTTATTAGGTCATAGTTGGGCTACATTACATTTTTACCCATTTTAACGGAGTGAAAAGTAATTGGGCTTTAATGACATTTACCAATTTAAATGGGCCAGGCCCACAAAATTATTCTTAACGTATGGTCGGGATAATTTCTTTTTCTTTTATAGCCCTCCTTAATTTTATATAGAATAATATACGTTACAAATATAAATTACCGATATTTTTTGAATTCAAAATTGCAAGATCCTCAAAGTTAAAAGCGAGAGAAAGGGAATGGATGACAATTGTGGAGATCGATAGATATGGGAGTATATATAATTTTATTATATGGATTTGCTGATAAAAAACATAATCTTAGCACCAAAATTTAAATTAAATAATATCTAAAAAACAATAATAACCCAATGATATGATATTGTTCATTCTACTTATATTCTACTTATCTATATCTATAATACAAGCTTGGAAATTATATTATAAGGTAGCTTTATAAAGAAAAATGATTTTATTATTGTGATGAAAACCTTCCCAAAAAGCCTAATACTATAACTACATCATCAACTCTAATATATATATGCATGAGCAACGTTGTTGAATTTTATTTTAGTTGTATATTATGGGGAAAGATGTTTGGTATAAAAATGGAATTGGGTATTTGAATTACAATGAGTATAGGGTTTAAATTGGATACGAGAGACGTGGAAAAAGATCCATATTTTAATTAACATGAACATGCAGAAGGGATATACAAAATAATTGGTATCTCTGTTATTAATAATAGCCACAAATTGAGTCTACCAATAGTACACACAACCCACAGATAATCTGCTGCTCTCAAAACCAAAAGCACATGCTGTTTTTAAAGCTAAATTGTCTTTGAGGTCAAAACTAAATGGATAATGACTTCCAACTTTATATTTCATTTTCAAATAAAATGGACCAAACCAAAGCCTCTTTTAACACATATGCTATATATCCTTAAATTTAAACAGAAACTTGTATAATGACACTCTAAACAAAATCAACAATAGTTTATTATTATTATTATTATTATTATTATTATTATTATTATTATAATATAGTAGTTAAGAAAAAGAAAACAAAATATTATTGTTATTATTATTATTATTATTATTATTATTATTATTATTATTATTATTATTATTTATGTGATGGGAGAGAATAAAGAGGAAGACGAGGAAGCAATGGTGTCAAGCTCTTACCCAACCTCATGTTTCCAACATATCCTATTCTCTTTTGTTTGAATCTCCACACAAAACAAAAGGACGTGCCCTCTCATGTGACTGATTAATTAGACGGACCACGTCTTATCAACACTGCCACTTCAAAACCAATTTGAACAATCAATTAACTCTATCCCAACCAAATTAAGAGTAGTTAGACAAAGAAGGTCCAATTTGGGTGTGGTTATCAGTTTATTTAGGTTGAATTAGTTTGTGGGTTTGACTAAAATAACTTAGCCCCCCCCCCCCCCCCCTCCCAAGACTATTTCTGTTTTATTTTAATTTATTTATTTACTTAATTATAGTTCTATATTGGGCCAAATCGAAATAGGATTAGGATATATAAGTTGTAATTAAAAAAGATATTTTTTTAAAATTTTAAAAAAGGTGGAAATTACCAAAACAATATAGGAATAAAAATAAATTTATAGGAAGATTATTGAGGATGAATAATAATAGGGTATAAAGTTACTTGAAGCTCAAGCTAGGATCCGAAGATATTAGCAGGTAAAGGAGGCAACTGTAATTGTGTTGCTCACTATATCACTCGGTTTGCAAATTCTTTTGGTTTGTATGGCTCCTGTTTGAGGTGAACTGGAAGAAGCAAGAGTTTCACGTTGAAAGGCAGGAGGAAGAGGTCAAATCTTGGGAGCCCATTTGTCTTCTTCTCCAAACCTATCTTTTTTCTGTTACCCTTTCTTTGGTTTTTTGTATTCATATCATTTTCCCTCTCTTTCAATTAAAAAAAAAAAAAAAAAACCCTTTAAATACCCTCTCTATCCTCTCCATATTTCTCAACACTCAACACTCTCACTGAGTCCAACACAACAACAACTCGCTCATCTCCCATGGATCCTTCTCGAGTTTTTACCAAGAATGCTAGGCGTATCGTCGTCAAGGTTCAAATTCTATCTTTTCCCCCCCTTTTTTTCTTTTTTAAAAATTATAATGCATTTGTTGTTTTATTTATTTTTTAATTATTATTTTCGTATTTATTTTACGGATGGACATTAATCCAAAAACAACACAATCCATTCATATTTTTTAAGTTAGTTGCACTTTTTAAGCCCTGAATTTCTGTACAAACTTGGCTTCAATTCAACTTTCCACTTTTTTCTCTACGCTCCTTTATTATATATAATAATATATAAATAACTCCTTCATAAAATCATATAAACTACTTTTGGCTTCTCTCTAGTTTTCGTTTTTCCTTTTTTTTTTTTTTTTTCGTTTTTTGGGGATTGTTGGGTCGCCTCGTATGTCCCGAGTCGACCCGGTTCCAACTCGTTATTTTACTGTTCCTAAGTATATATACTATCTATGGATTCAATTGATCCTACCAGAACTTTCATTAGAAAAGTGAAGCGTCTGGTGGTCAAGGTACAATTATTCATATTCTATATGTATATTTCCCATTTTCGGATTTTTTATTTTTTATTTTTCTAAGGTAATATTATTCTATATATATATTGTTTTTTTTTTATTAATGAATGAAAAATAGGTTGGAACGGCTGTTGTTACTCGTGGAGATGGAAGGCTGGCATTGGGAAGACTTGGAGCTCTGTGTGAGCAGGTCATTAATTAATTAAACTTTGATTGTATTTTTTTCTTTTTTTAAAAAAAATAAAAATTGTTTTTTTTATAAAAAAAAAATATGAATTTGAATTGTGGAACAGCTTAAGGAATTGAACTCTCGAGGGTACGAGGTTATTTTGGTAACATCAGGTGCTGTGGGTCTTGGTCGGCAAAGGCTCAGATATAGAAGATTGGCCAATAGCAGGTTTTTCTCTCTTCCTCCCTTTTCTTCCTTATCACTATCCTTCCCACCTGGACCAATACCATCTTCACACCTCTTAACCTATCCCTTCTGATCTTAAAACGGTTAAAATCACTTTTTTTCGATTATCACTTTCAAATATTTCATAAATGATCTAAATATATAACTCAACTATCTGTAGACAATTTTTTAATATAATTTTTTAATGCAATTTTTATATCATTAAAATTGATTAGAAAGATCAAAAGCAATGCTGTGGATTAGTTTAGAAAATGCAAGTGATTTTAATTATTTCAAAATCACCCCGTAAACATAAACACAGAGGTTGGTGATTTTGATATATTTTTGCTATTGTTGAAAGTGTATGTTTTTGGGTTGTCCAGCTTTGCTGATCTTCAGAATCCACAAGGTGATTTTGATGGAAAGGCATGTGCAGCTGTTGGGCAGAGTAGCCTCATGGCTCTTTATGATACAATGTTTAGCCAGGTATATTATTCAAAATAAATTTGTTGATCTAAACTAAACCCTTTTATACTATCTTATAGAATTTCAACAACTTTATTGGTATACAAATTAATTAAGACTATATATATTTGCTAAACTAATGTTTTGTAAATTGCAATTTTGCAGCTTGATGTGACCTCTTCCCAACTTCTAGTGACAGATTCAGTTTTTAGTGATACTGGGTTTAGACAACAACTTTCTGAAACAGTTAATGCATTGTTAGATCTTAGGGTCATTCCCATTTTTAATGAAAATGATGCAGTTAGTACTAGGAAAACTCCATATGAGGATTCTTCTGGTATCTTCTGGGACAATGACAGTTTGGCAGGTCTATTAGCTTTAGAACTCAAAGCTGATCTTCTGGTCTTACTTAGTGATGTTGAAGGCTTGTATAGTGGCCCTCCATGTGACCCAAATTCAAAGCTAATCCAGACTTTTGTTAAAGAGAAACATTTAGGCCAAATTACATTTGGGGACAAATCCAGAGTTGGAAGAGGTGGTATGACTGCTAAAGTCAATGCTGCTGTTTATGCTTCTTCTGCTGGCATTCCTGTTGTCATTACCAGGTTTTTTATCCAATCCCATCCTTCTCAATTCACCCATTAATGTCCTTACTCCTCTCCTTGGTTTCTCAATCTAAATTCTTCATGTGCAGCGGTTTTGCCACTGATAACATAATAAAAGTACTCCAAGGTGAGATGAAAGGAACTCTCTTTCACAAAGATGCCCATTTGTGGACTTTGGTTAAAGAGGTTTCTGCAAGAGAGATGGCGGTTTCTGCACGGGAAAGTTCGAGACGGCTTCAGGTAGTGAAAGGAGTAAATTTATGTTATATTAACACTTTTCTTACATGTGTTTGGTTTGGACTTATGTTTTGTTATTTCTGTGCAGGCTCTCAAATCTGAAGATAGGAGAAAGATATTGATGAATGTAGCTGATGCTCTTGAAGATAATGAAAATATGATTATGGCTGAGAATTCTGCTGATATTAAAGCTGCAGAGGAGGCTGGATACGAGAAGCCTCTGATATCTCGTTTGGCTCTAAAGCCTGGAAGGGTGCTCATTTTTCATCCATGTCTTTCTTCTTTTGCCTATGAAAATAGGACTTATGAGAATGTTTTTTGTTTTACAGATTAAGCTTCTTGCAAACTCTGTTCGTAAACTTGCAGACATGGAAGAACCAATTGGTCGCATTTTAAAAAGAAGCGAAGTAGGATTTATACTTTAAACTTGTTTCTTTTTCTTTGTTTACCACTATATTTGAATTTGTGATGCTTCTCTACTATGGCTGATGATATTTCTGTAATTCCATTCAGCTTGCGAGCGACCTTGTTTTGGAAAGTGTTTCATGTTCTTTGGGTGTCCTCCTCGTTGTTTTCGAGTCTCGGCCTGATGCTCTAGTGCAGGTAATACGATGAATCTCAAATCCTTCAGTTCAATCATTCTGCTTGTTACAAGAACTACAATGGAAGCACATTGCGATTGCTTTACAGATAGCTGCGTTGGCAATACGAAGTGGAAATGGTTTACTTCTTAAAGGAGGGAAAGAAGCCAGACGATCAAATGCAGCTTTGCATAAGGTTCATTTTCGCCTGTCCATTTGAGATTGATTATTAGATTATTTCAAAGTCCCTTCCTGTTAACATATTGGTTTCTATTTCTTTTAGGTCATCACTTCAGCCATCCCCGATACTGTTGGTGAAAAACTTATTGGACTTGTAACATCAAGAGAAGAGATCCCTGATCTGCTCAAGGTGAGAGGAGAAAACAAATTGATTATACTTGATGTTGCATGTTAGCAATGAATATTGATGGATTGTTTGTTCTTTCTTATAACAACTTGATGCAACAGCTTGATGATGTGATAGACCTTGTGATTCCAAGAGGAAGTAACAAGCTTGTGTCTCAGATTAAAGAGTCCACAAAGATTCCTGTTCTTGGCCACTCTGGTGAGACATTAAGGGCAACAATATCAATATGCCATATAATCTTCAAACCAGATCTTCTACTGCAAAGATTCCTGTTTTTCTCTAACTTTTCTCTACACAGATGGGATCTGTCATGTTTATGTCGACAAATCGGCTGATATAGAGATGGCAAAGCGGATAGTGTCCGATGCGAAAGTAGATTATCCAGCAGCCTGCAATGCAATGGTTTGTTTCTTTCTTTTTGTCGATAGAAGCTTCAAAGGGCTATCTATAATCTGCAAAATGTTTCATCTTCTTGATTATAATTTGCATTCCCTCTATGTTTTCTCCAGGAAACACTTTTAGTTCATGAGGATTTGGCAAGTAATGGAGGACTTATTGAACTCATTACCGAACTGCGAAAGGAAGGTATAGATGAACCAACTCTTCTTTAACATATCTCGTCTGGATTGCTCATAAGTCTCGGTAATTAGCTCTCGGTCGGGAAACTTTTGTCGCTCAAGTCAAATTGGCTTCTAATGCAGGTGTGACTCTATATGGAGGAAAACGAGCTAGTGCATTACTAAAGATCAATGAGGCAAGTTCATTCCACCATGAGTATAATTCAATGACCTGCACTGTTGAAATCGTGGATGATGTCTTTGCTGCCATTGACCATATAAATCAACATGGAAGGTAACAAAATTCCCCACATCTTAACTCTGTTTCTTCCTTTAAGGAACTACTGAAGTGAAAATTATTAGATTTATTGTACATGTAGAAAAAAACACAATCTGAATAAATCTGAACGAATATACAATAAATCTAATAAAAATTGCACTCTTATCTTGGCAGCTCACATACCGACTGTATCATCACTGAAGATCAGGAAGTTGCTGAAATTTTCTTGAATCAAGTCGACAGGTATGGATCTAACTTGCGAGTTACATCTACCTTTTTATTAGTACCCTTAACTTGTTCAAGAGGAGGTTAGAGTTTTAAGGGTGTTTCACGTAAGTCGTTCCTCATCCATGAACTTTTCACATTGTTCCTCAATCTTTGCAACAGTGCTGCTGTATTCCACAATGCCAGTACACGATTCTGCGATGGAGCTCGGTTTGGACTTGGGGCAGAGGTAAGGCATTCCTTTACATTTATAGCCAAAAAACCAAAGATCAAATCTTTACCTCTTTCTGATTTCTGAGTGTTTCGGTTGAACAGGTGGGAATAAGTACCAGTAGAATTCATGCTCGAGGCCCAGTAGGAGTTGAAGGACTGTTGACAACAAGATGGTAAGATAATTTCTGAATATGATGTTAAAAGAAATATGGTTTTGCTAAGTTTAAAAGTCCAATTTAGTGATATGATGTTTTGTGTTCTGTGAATGTAGGATTTTAAGGGGAAGTGGCCAAGTAGTGAATGGTGATAAAGGAGTGGCATACATCCACAAGGAGCTCACCCTGAAAAATTGATGGAGTAGCCACATATAAACCTACCTACCTCAATGGTCTTGGTCTTGAAGATTCATATGTTATCTTCTTTTCCAGTAGCTTGCCAACATTTATTTTTGTCAGTCATTTCCTTTCTAATAAGTTTTATGGTTAACTAGAGATTGAGCTAATATTTCGACATTAGAGAGTTGTTGTCACGAGTTCTTTTGCCTTACATGTTTATATATTGATAAACGTGTGATCAAATAATAAAAATGGAAGTGTTCGAGGATATATAATACCAAATTGATTGTATCTCTCATAGCTTACTTATTTCAAAAACCAACAACCATTAACACATATATTATCATATTCAAATTTACACAAGTCCATGCACTTAGAAACAATAGTTTCCACCTAAACTGTTTGTTGTAAATAGACCGGAATCAAATGTCTGAGAATTAAATGCCCTTAGACGGTTTTTTTATGGGACAAATGCCGGAATCAAATGTTTGAAGTGTTGGTTTTGAATTCGTGGGTTTGTTAGTATGTTTAGTAGGTTTTTTTTTTTTGTGAATGGTATATCCTAAATTTTATAATGTATCAATTTTATAATTGATTTTTTTCATATTTTGTACCACTAATTCAATTTCTTTCATGACAATAATGTAAAAACAAGAAATTTTAACATTCAATAACAATAGAAGAATGAGAAAATGTATTTTAAAAAATACTATTGTGATTTATTAATTTTTTCAAGGTTGGCGACAGTCGAGTTGGTGATCGAAAGTTCGTTGATGAAGTTTTCAGAAATGACACCCAATAGTCAGCTAACAATGACCGTTTGATCATTGACGATCGTTTGCTAACAGGCACGACGATCAGTCATTAACGATAACGATTGCTTATCGATAATCAAGATGTTCACCAGACGACAATGATGTCCAAAGTTGCAGGTCACCAACGATCAAGATGATTCAGAGTCGACGATCAAGATGATCTGAAGCTGACGGTCAAGACAATCAGTTATCGTGACCGTCGATCAATCACAATCGATCATCAATGATTGATTGTGAAGTCAGCCAACGTTTGTTGCCAACGATGACCAATGATCATCGATAAAAAGTTGAAGTAAAATTTTTTTCTAAAACTTATGACATTTAATAATTAAAAAAAAACATATTCCAAATCCATGGATTTGGTTTTTTTATCCCAATAATTTTATTCCAATTATCCAAACATGGGTTTGGCTTCAAATGCCAAACCCCCTAATTCCAAACCCATAGGCCTAAAAGGATGATTTACTTTTTATTAATTCTCAGGATCATAGGCAAACCCTTCCTATGTAACATCGAAATATAGACTCTAAATAACCCTAAACCCAAAAAAAATCAGTGCTTGTTATTTATTTCTCAATAAAACTCTTTACGTCCTTCAGCCACATCAAGTACTCTCTGGTGTCTTTGTTGACCATGTACTCGTGCAAGAATTTTGTTGTGCTGGAATTAATCCCACGAATGTTAAGATATTTGTGGAAAGCTTTTTGCAAGTTCACATCCAAATCACTGCAAAGGAACAAGGAGAAAAATGTTAATTTAATGAACAAATTTACTCCAGAGATTTAAAACAAACAAGGAACAGAGACCAAGTAAACTAACTTGAATATGGGTCCTTCGTATCCAAGGAGGTCCTCAGGACTATCTGCTTTCCTGATTGTCAAATTATCTATAATTATTTCACCAGGGCGGGCCGTAATACTGAAATCAAGAAATACAACACCATCTTTGGTGATGCTCGCGGACACAGGAAGGCTGGATAACTCATCATTCTCACCAGCTTCATTGTTATCCGCTTCTTCATCGTCATCCTCTTCTCCATAATCATCATGTGCAACATCAGGCATATCAACTTCAACTTTTAAAGTTTCAGCCTCGTACTTTCTAATGAGTGTTATGGTTCTTTCTCCAGGATTGTCTTGGATTTCAAAAGGAAACTCTTCCGGGATTTCAACTAACTGCAATACATGAGCACCCATCATTACAAACTTCCGATCAAAAAATTCAAAGAGCAACTATCCTGTAAAATTTTTTGAACATCAGCTAGGTAGTTCATGGGGTCGTCATAACTCATTAAGAGGGCAAATATCCATTAGACCTTAAACTAACATATAAAATTTAAAATCATAGAGGACAAGAATGGCTAGGAATTAAAAGAGAGTTTGAACATGAATTTATGGGGGCACAAGCACATTCTCCAAGACCATTTTCAATAAGAAACTTGTGAGCAAATGATGGTAAAAGACCGTAAATCAAAGAAAACGCGAGTTTCGACCAAGTTAAGAACAGCTTACTGATTAAACAGAAAAATAAAAAGTGAAACAACATCAACGTAGAAACCGCGAACATGATGGATCTAGGTCACCAATAATTCCACTCAAATATGTCAAATTGTCTTGGCAAAGTGTTGCGGAGAACTAGGAAATGTGCAGAAGTGACACCCACTGAAAATTACAGAATGGTTCTCGTTGAATGAATTGAAGCAGACGTTAACATAACCAAAGATCCTAAGTTCTAAAGAATGTAATCTCATTGCTTCTTGCAAGAAAACTAAAAGATTAAATAATTAAATGAAGGGGAAAATTTGCTAAGGGAGAAATTTGATAATGCATCGGCACTTTTTAAAACCCTTTCACCGCTGTAATTTAGAAATAATATAAAGATATCAATCTCACGCACAAAGGAAAACTCACAGTGTTCTGTTTATCTTCCTCGGCGCATTTAATCTCATACTCAATAACTTGAAGAAGACTAGCGTCGGTTTGCGCAGCGGAATAAGATCGAAGAAAGGGGAGAAGGAAACCCGGGTTAAGTTGTTTACTGAAATTGTACTTCCCAATAGTGATAGCTGCAGGAATGGCATGGTGGAAGCTTCTCGGAGCGGAGGACGAGGGGCAACACCGACGAGGAAGCCCGGCGGAGAATAGAATTCAAAGCCATTTTTGTATTTGGCTACGGGAGGTAGACGAAGTGTTCGCAGAGACGGTGGGGTTTTAGGAGATTGAGAGGGTTTTACAATCGATATACAAATATTCTTTTTCCTCTAAAACATTGCCTTCTTAGTTCTTCCTCGTCTTGATGGGCCAATTCAAATAACCACTTAATGGGCTCTTGGCCCACGATAATCCGGCCCAAAGATCGCTGTTACAATTATACATTCATATTCTCATTTTTACTGGAAGCTGATTTGGATTGATTGATTTTTATAAGTATTTATAAATATTATTTTATGATTTATAAAAAAACGTATTTAAACACTCACCGGCCATAAAGCACTCTCATTACCATGGGCCACTATATAAGCTACACATCCCATATCTTCCATTTTTAAAAGGCCCCATCGCTTTCTTCTATATGCATAAACAATTTAATACTCCCTTTGATTTTTCAACAACTCTCCCCATTGCTTACTATATTCTTTTCTTCGTTATTATCATTAATGGCTTCATTTGGATTTGACATCTAACTACTTCCAGTCCCAAACATAATATCAAAACAAAACAAAACAAAACAATAACAACCCAATTAATCAAACTTCCATACATTCATCAATATTCACAATTTACACATACCATATCCCAAGCGTCGGTGCCTTTCGGCTTTCCGTACACTTCAAGACTCCATTTTTTTTTTTTTTTTTTTGTAGAATCAGACAAAATATAACCCAAATATTACAAATTAAACACTTTTTTTTTTCCTTTTCTGATAAAAACCCACCTCCGGTGATCGGATTAGGCAGCAACCCGTCTTGTTGTCATATGACGGAGCGGTGATTGAACTCCGGTAGAAACCAGAATCTGGGTGGTGGTGGTGGTGGTGGTGGAAGAGGTAGGTGATTTTGAAGAAGGAGAGGCGTCGGATTGGAACTGAAACCGGCCGGAATCACCACTGGGAAGTCTGATGTAGGACGTGGAAGGAGAATCGCAGAGCCAAGATCGGATCGCCGGTACTTGTTTTTCGTTCTTGTATTGAACAATAGCTTTGTAAACAAAGGGAATTAAACCTTCCATTTGTGAGACAGAGGAGAAGAAAAGGAAAACAGAGAGAGGGATTTGAATTTCGAAAGTTGAAGAGAAAATGGAAGGAGAGGGCCGAGGGGGGTTGGTTTAAAATCGAAGAGTAAGGATTTTGATGACGTGGCGTAATATTTAGGAGGCCAGCTGTTTACGCTAAGCCACGTAAGATTAAGATGGAGAAATAAAAGGAGGCCAAGGCCATTGGTAAAAGTAATATTGAAAGCTCTATCTAAACTACAACCCTTATCCTCTCCCAATATTATCCCACTCCCACCAAATCTTACTCTAATCTTCAATTTGACTTCTTTTTTAATTAATCATATGGTTTCATTATTATTATTATTATTATTATTATTATTATTATTATTATTATTATTATTATTATTTTGTTAAAACTTGGATTTAAAAAATAATAAATTGGAAAATTATTTTGGTTATTTAAAAAGAAGTAAAGCAATGGATTTTAATTAGAAAAAGAAACATGTGGGCGTTTGTGGTTTTAAGGGTTTTTTTTTTAAAAAAAAAAGTTGGAGGGTTTGGAGGGAGGTAGCTTTAAAGTAAGGTAATAAGGTTTGTGATTTTGATTTGGATGTACTAAAATAATAATAATGATAATGATAATATTAAAATAATGGTTTGTGATTTGATTAATGGTGTATAAATGAAGCATCCCACCGCCAAACAATATGTATATATTTTTTTAATTATGGTTCATTGTTGGTGCTTAACATGATTAACGTGACTGCCATAACCTAATTTCTCATCTTTAATTGTGTTTTTTTAAATAAAATTAATAATAATAATAAATCCAATTTTCTAATAGTAGAAAATCACTATATATTTATTGAAGTATGGATATGATCTTTTGTATATTTATGGATACAACTTATTAGATTGCTAACCTAATAAATTTACAGAATTTGAAACATACATTCAACCTCCAATGGATCAACATTAGATTGCATGTTCTACAATTTAATAACGTTGATATTACTTTTTTTTAAGAGTGAATATTATTTCCATATAATTAATACTCTCTAATATATGTGAATTTTAGTGTCACAATTTTTGAAAAATACTATCATTAAAGTAAGATGGTCGTAAATGAATAGCGGAAGGAAAGGTCTAGCGAAACAATGGGAAATCAATGAGATTTTTGTATAATTGTAACGAAACTGGAGAGGCCTGATGAAATTGAATTGATAATTTAAAATTCATATGATTTTTATTTGAATGTGTGTTATAGAGTTAGAAGGGTCATATAAATCCAATAGCCCCCAAGTGGTCCTAAGCCGTGGGCAGGTAGATGAAGTCACTGTTGACCTCACGGGCCAATCCAACGGCTGCCATTTGTTATATAATACTTTTTTGAAAAAATGCTAAATCTGAAGCGAAGAGAAAACCATTCCCCCGTGCCACAGTTTTATTTCAAAGGGACAAAATGGTCAATTCCAAGAATAATATTGATAGTAATAATTCATCTAATTTAGTCCGTTTCTATAATAATAGAAAACTTACTTTTTTATGTCATGTGTTGAATTTAGCTGTTTCTAGATGCATTATTTTAAAACTAATATTTTCAGTTATTATTACTATATATACAAACGGAATATGAAATTAAAAATTAAAAATAAAAAACATTAAATTTGGTGGACTTATTGGCTCTATTATAAATATATATATATATATATATATATATATATATTGCTTTAACTAGCATCTTGGATAGATATCTATCTTACCTTGATGTTTGACATTACAATTGTTAATTTTTACATATTTCAATTCTTATTGATAGATAAATTCGGAAAAGGAAACTACAGTTTATTTTAATTTTTGCTATAAAAAATTAAGGATTTGCAAATAAACACCACACTGTATATACTTCATTTGGTCTTGTTAACGGTAAGGAGTTTTTAATTTTAAATTTATATTAATATTTTCAAATTTTAATTTAGTATTTAAAAATATTGGTGAAAAAATGAATGACAAAACAAGGAAATTTATGTCGTGTTTATAAATAATTGTTAATTTTACTATTTTTTAATTAAAAATTTGATTATTCTCTTTAAATATAATTTTTAATTAATATTATTATTTGTTACATTTGCAAGTATATTTGCAAGTATCTCATACGACGATGATGATAACAGTACTCTCAAGCTCAAACTAACGTTCATTTTGGGTATAAGAGAGGCAGTGGGTCTAAATCCGGCCCATTTTCTTAACATTCAGCTTGTAAGATTGAGCCCAATACGAAGAGACCATTCACATGATGCCTTTAGGAAACAAGTTCCATGGATTAGTATTATTATCAGAGAAATTCGGATATATGGCAAAAAACGGGGGTGGTTGGAAAAATGGCAAAAAAAATGAAAAATAGCAAAATTTGCTATAACCGAATTTCTGGAATTTTATTATTCCATTATTACCCTTCACGGCATTGACTTCAGTTTTTAATTATGGTGTATTTTGATTATGTAGTAAATATTAGATTTTGAATACAATGTATTTTTAGAAACTTATTATATATATATTTTTTTTCGATTGAATATATTAATATATACCTTCAACCGTATGGGAATAAATAATTTTAAATCCCTATATCTATGGAATTTGGTTATATAAAAAATCAAATCTTTAAAAATATTTTCTTATATATTTTCAGTTAAAGATTTATTCTTATTTATTGTTATATTTAGATATATTCAAAAGATTCAAAAGATAGAATAATATCAAATTATTTTAAATTAAATTA
>JBBPDJ010000017.1:17822950-17837656 GCA_037974625.1 Cucumis cinereus | reverse complement strand
CCATTTTTATAAATAAAAATATTTTTTGTCATTTATCCAAAGGAAACTTAAAAAACTGCTATATATCTGGTCAGCCCTTATTATTATTTTTCTTTTAAGGACATAGGAGTTGTGTGATATCAACGAGAAACTTTACTGTTGGTAAATTATATCGACGTTAGTTAAGCTATGCTCTTTCTAAAGATAAAAAAAATACAAAAATAGATATATTTAGTTAGATTGGGTAGATAATTAATTAATTACATTATTTTCTAAAGTTAAGTTTTCAATTGATACAAGGAAATTATATTGGAGGCAGCCGGCAGGGCATAGCAATTATTGTTATTTGCCAAACTATCAAAATCTATTGTATTTCTATTTTATAACATTTAAATGAATATAATGGCTATTGTTGATTTTTATTTTATTTTTTGAAAATTTGATTAACTGCTAGATTATCCCTTGGCATTATTAGTTAGTTAATAATTTACCATGTTGGCATTTTAATTAAAAGAAAAATATATGTCGCAATATTCAAATGAAAATGATGGTTGAGTTTTAAATATTTTTATTTTTATACAACCAATAATTTTGCAATATTCTTTCCAATTTTTTAAAAAACGTTGTATTAGAAGCATTTGGGAAGAAAGGATACAAATTAGTTTATGATGGTTGTGATAATTGTTAAGTTTGTCTCTAATATTGGGCATAACTAACCATCAAATCAAACCCTACATTTTATATAAACAAAAATAAACTAATATCTATCCCTAATTTGATTGAGTTTTGATTTTGGAGTGAATTTAATTCACGAATCGTCAGGTCCGAACAAAATTTCAAAATTCTTAGGGAGTAGAGAAATTCACGGTATACTAGTGAGATATTTTATCTTTCTCCATTCAGTATGAGATCTTTCGAGTGATTCCAAATATAAAGTCATGAGAATTTATATTCAAAGTAAATAATATCATATCATTGTAGAGATGGGTTGAAACTAAAAGAGCATTGACTAAGTTTTGCTCAGATATATATATACTATGCTATCAGTGTTCTTAAAACGTTGTAGGATTGAATTATAGTCCTATAATAGGATAGTAAGGAAGTGCAATAAATTGAATTTGCTTGATGAGTTTCAAGTTTTGGGGCTCTTGTTATCGATAAGGCACAAAACATTTATCCCATCTTATATGAACTCAAGCACACGATGGACAAACCATGGGTTGAGTGTCAAAATTAAGAAAAAGTAACCAATAATACAAGAATGTATTCATGGTGTATTAGTTAGAGAAAATTATTATTGTTATTATTATTAGTTTACTCATTTCCATGAAAATTAACTTTGTAAAACAGATTTTAAGATAAGATTTATGAAAAAATATATAATAAACTGATTTTAGGAATTATTAAAAAATTGAATTGAGTAAATTTAGATTTAAAAAAAAAAAAAAAGAGAGAATAAAATGGTATTGAAAAGAAAAGTCAAAGGGGTAGGGAATTTCATAATGGAAGTATTTGTGTTTGGTGTGAAAACTGAAAAGAACGGGCCATTAATGTAAGGAGCATTAAGTACTTATTATATTCCATTTTCTTTAACCTTTTTCTCTTTATTTTATGATACTCATCGTGCCCATTGTTGTTTCATGGTCCAAACATGACCAAAATAAAAAAAATGAAGACATTTCCACATTTAGCAATTTAAATAATAAAAATTAATAAATTTGTCAACAAAATACAATATTTGCAACAAAACAACTAGTTAAATGAACATAAATGATTTTGATTTCAAGGGGAAAGGATATTTATGCACTATTTGTGGTGTGCAAGTTTGTATACAAAATCAATTTATAATTGAGAATACATCTTATAAATGGTCATGATTTTGGTTTTAGTTTCACCTAAAATATCTCCTATACATTAAAACAATCATTTTTATTTGTAAAACCAATTGTAATACTAGGATTGGACATCCATTCTATACAAATTTGTAATTTCCATCAAACAAGCTAACTCCTCAAAAATGGTGAAATAAAGGTAGTATTAAATGACCAAATAAAAGTAGACAAAATAAATAAATAAATAAATAAATAAAAAGGGGTTATAGTTGAGTGGCATGTTGCTTTTACTATTGAATGATGTTTTGGTAAGTGGCTTAACTTAAAGTTCACTCAAAACATCTTAAAAGAAATATATATATATATATATGTATATTGGGGCCGGGGGGACGGGGAAATATGTCTGATTTTGATGCTTTTGAATTATGTCCCATATGCATTCCTTTCCTACCAATGTTAGATGGTCCCCCGCCGTACACTACATAAAAGTAGAGATGTCCCTATCTTTGTGGGGGTACCCCCTAAACCCCCCTCTACCTTCCTTTCTTCACAACCTCTTCTTTTCCTCCATACCTGTGTCCAATTCATCTTACATTGCCTACACCTATTCAACACTTCATTTTTCTTTTTTTTTTTTTTCTTTTTTTTTTAAATATCTATTTATCACTGTTGTTCTGAGAGGGACACTTTGAGCCATTGTTTGTGATACTCATTTTTATTAAATTAAATTCAAATTTTAAAATATATGTTTCACAATAATTTATATTTTTTTACGTAAAAGAGTTTAACAGTCTTACCTAGGTTAAGGATTCAATTTTTTATCATTTGCAAGTCCAATTTTTACAATTATTATAAGTTTGAGAGTCAAATTTTAACACTTTTATTAAAAGTTTGGAGATGTAATTACAACCATCACCATGCTTTAGGGATGATTTTTGCAGTTTGCCTAATTCTTTTCAAAAGTTAGATAGACTTTTGAAAACAAGGATACAATGAAGATGTGGCAAAACAATAAAGTTAGGGGTATGGTGGAATTTATAGCTTAATTTTAAAAAATTAAAATAAAAAATTAAATTATTTGCAAACAATACCTATATTAAATAAATAAATAAAAATAAAAACCAAATGCCTTTACGTTTTGCTAGAAGCCTAAATTAAAAGATTATAAAAAGCCAAAACCTACGTTACAGTGGCTTCAGAGTAAATATAGTATTTATTTATTTATTTATCTATTTATCTATTGAGTACGCTAACAGCATTGTGTTACTGTGAAAGAATCCCTGATTTTAAAATTATTCCTAAGTAAACTCAATAAATTATATAGCTTAATTGAATAATATGTGAATATATATATATACATATATATATATATATTTCTA
This sequence comes from Cucumis cinereus, assembly GCA_037974625.1. Taxonomy (NCBI): domain Eukaryota; kingdom Viridiplantae; phylum Streptophyta; class Magnoliopsida; order Cucurbitales; family Cucurbitaceae; genus Cucumis; species Cucumis cinereus. The sequence continues at coordinate 17,834,466 of JBBPDJ010000017.1, read as the reverse complement.
TAAAAGTGATATAGAATATCAATAATTTCCTTTCTAAACAGACCATCCAACCAAAACAAGACACATGTTCCGATTAAAACAAAGCCCTACGATCCACTTCCACGACAACAACACTTCAAATTAATTTCTACTTTTCAGTTTTAATTTTATAATTTTCATGTTACTTTCAATTTACAAATATTGTCTTACTATTTATTTAACAATAATACAGTCATCCATTGAAGGTTTAATAACTATTTTGTTTTAAGTAAAATAAAATAAAGTAAAAAAAAATAACATTTTGTGCCAATCGTGGCTCTAATTTCTCCATTAGTTGCTTTCTTTGCATTTTATTAATAATAATTAATATTGCGATTCAACTAGTTGGACATTAACTTTGTCAAGTACTTTTTTTTCTTTTTTAAAAAATTAAAATTGTCAACTTGATCTTCTTATTTAAATCATATTGTAGTTTTCATTCTGTTTTTTTAATTTATTTTTAACAATTTTAGTACTTTATAATGCTTATTCTTTAACATTGAAATTCATTAATTTCACAACTAAAATTTTATGTTTTTATAATTTATAATATATGAAATGTTAAAAAGGAAAAAGAAAAAGAAGAAAAGTGGTGGATGGGGTCCACGTGTAACATCATAATGATAGTGTTAGATTAGGAGTGTGAGTATGTGGAAAATGATAGGATGTGTAGAATATTCCTATAATTGGCAAAATCATATTTCCACATAATAAGTTTAACTAATAATAATAATAATAATAAATAAATAAATAAATAAAAACAAAGTAATAAATTCAATGAATCCCACAATGCCCCATCACTATCATTCCATTTCGAATCTCTAATTTTTATGACTTTTCTTTTTTCAGATATTCAATTAAAAATGACCCTTCAAAAGTCGTCGGTGCCACATGTGTTTATAATATATGTGCTTATTATGCTGTCAATTCTTACCTTAAATTATTTCTAAAAATTAAAATTCATATATTTTTTTATTATTAAAAATAAATTAATAATACAATATTTGATTATGAAAATTAGTTTAACCAAAATATATCATTTACATTTTCTATGATTTATAACTTTTTTTCTTCTAGTAATTTCCATGCTAATATGTTCTCTATTTCTTTTTTTCTTTTTCTTTTTTGGGAATAACTCTCTATTTATAGAGCATTTAATATAAATTATTTTTCTTTCATTATGTAATTTAATTAAATGAAATGACATAGGAATAGTTAGGTGAAGTCGGCAAGAAAAAGGCATGTGATCACTATGTTTTATAATTTTTTACAAAAGTAGGTTTATTGAAAATAATATCTTATTTATTTGCTGGAGGGTTGTATTTATCTGCAATATGTGATGCAAGTCCAAAATAATAATAATAATAATAATAATAATAATAATAATAATAATAATAATAATAATAATAATAATAATAATAATAATAATATACTAACAAAAAACAAAATAATAATAATAATTTGAAAAGTAGACTTCTAATTATGGTCTTAAATTTTGGAATCTCAACATTCAAATCCTTATAGACTTTAATCTTTCTAAAAAACAATTGCTTTTAGTTTTAAAATTAATATAATATTGAGTATTAAATAAAACCTCAAAAGTGTTGATGGCATTAATTGTTTGATTCCTAAAAAGTTGTTGAATGTCTAAAGAAAGTATGATTAAGTATTTGATTAGTTGAATTATTGGAAGATTTCAATGGATGGAAGATATTCATGTTGATAATAAGGATGAGGATGACTCGATAGATTCAAAATAAAGCCACTTAATATAATCTTTTTATCTTTTCAAAAGTTATGATTTCAACGAGGGTTCGGAGGGAGCTGAGAGCCCGTTTTAATACTAAGTTATTTTATAATATTGATATTATTTTAATTTTTTGTATATATATATATATATATATATATTATATAAAAGAGCATAAAGTTGAGGATGATCGAGTCTTCTTGAACCTCTACTAAATTTGCGGGTGTTGTGAAAAGTTGTCATATACCTATAAATAAATCCTTGAATTTTTAAGCCATGTTGTTTAGTTGAGTAATTCAGAAATAGATAAGAAAAGGTAAAATGAGAAGAATAATAATAAAAAAAGATTGTTTAACCATTTTAAAAATCAATAATTTGAATCTCACTTGGCAACCGGTGACCGGTGGCGGAGGTCGGGTATATAAAAGGTGATTGCGCGTGAATTGGAAAAAGGCCAAATCGGCACTGGGCAATCGGCCGCTCCATTTTTCTCATTCCGTCTCTTTTCTATTTTTTTCTCTGCACGAACAACGAAAGAGACATGCCATGGAATCAACCGAATTTGAACTGTCTCCAATTCTCTGATTCTCAACCTAAATCTTTCATCAATCTCGGTAACTCTCTGTCTCTCTCTTTACTCTTGATTCGTTTCCGAGAAAGCGGGAGCCCTATAAAGTTCACAATTCATCTTTATATCAACCTTACCCAGAACCCCATTGTTGTGTTCTACTCAAACTACCGCGATTCTTTTCCCAACGAATTCTCTGATTCCATCTGCTTCCTTTTCATTTCTGATGGAGACTGAATTCCAAATTGTCAATGATACTCTGTCCTTTCCTGCTTCTTCTACATTTTAACTGTATTTGATAGTGGTAGAGTAAATTAGAGGGGGGCGGGGGTTTTTCTTCAGCGATGGGATTATGGCTGTTAGCTTCAACTGGGCCACCAATTAAACGACGAGCGGGTCTGAGAATAAAACAGGCGGGTCGCGGTTCTTATAGCGGCAGCTAGTGAAGCCTTTTGTTTTTTGTTTTTTCCCCCTCCTTCAGTAATCTATACTTCGTTAGTTTCGAATTTGTTCTCCTTATTTGTAAATCGTTCAAGCGAAGAATGGAAACTTTGTCTCTCAATCATCTCTTGAAAAATCTTTGCACTCATTCACAATGGATTTATGCTGTCTTTTGGAAGATTAAGTATCAAACTCCACCGTAAGTCTCTTGATATATCTATATGTTGATCCCTCAATTCCATAATCAGTAATCACTGTGATTGATTTTAATTCCTTGGATTATTATCAGAATATTGACTTGGGAAGATGGGTATTGCAATTACTCAAAATTGGAAAAAAGTACGGGAAACATGGAGTATAAAATGATTAGAGAAGATGATGAAAATATTTATGATGGCGATTCTAGAAGTTCAGTTGAACAAGCAGTGGCTGATATGTTTTGCCTTCAGTATGCCCTGGGAGAAGGGTAAAGTCCTATTGTCATTCTTACATCTTTTGTGTTTGTGCTTTTTCCAGCAAAATTGATATGTCTCAAACTTAGCAAATATTTACTTTTCTTGCTAATTTTGATTTTTGTTTGGAATTTTCGTTGCTGAATCTTAAAATGAAGGTTCTGAGGACTTGGCTGATTTCATTACTGCCATGACTATCATCTTATGGCTACCATGGACTTTTACTTTGCAGTTGTGGGTCCATTACCATCAGTCCTTGCAACCTTCATATTTCTTAGAATTACTTTAGTGAGTTAACAATGCTTAAGATATACTGTTCTCTCAAATATTTTTGTCTGTGTGCCTAATTTTTATCTTATTCAAACTGTACATTAGGACTGTGGGAAGTGCGGCAAGTTCTGGAAATCATAGTTGGGTTTTCCTTGAAGATATTTTTACTAGCAATTTATCATCTGCTTCTGTTTATGAGGTGTGTGCGAATTTCACTTTCGTTGCCATATGAGAAGGGTCAAAAAATGGGGACTAACATTATTTAATGTGTCTATGCTGCAGGGTTCTACTGAATGGATAATTCAATATGCATCTGGTATCAAGGTAATATAATTTTTGTTCCACCTCACTTCTTTACCCCTAGATGCCTTTGACAAGTAACGATTTTACAACACGTTGTTGAGAATAAAAAATACAAGTGCTCTAGCTTGCATGTCCGTGCTTGCACATGTTGTTAGATAATCTAATATTAAATTTACCTTTACCCATCAACTTAAGCTTTTGGGTCAATCGGTGATTTCAAATGGTATTTGAGTAGGTGGTCCAGGAGTCCACAACTGATATTGATTTTCACTTGTTTAGTCTTCTACATATTTCAAGCGACACGTTAGGAGGAGTGTTAGATGATTTAGTATTAAATTTACCTTCACTCTTTAGGTTAAACTTTTGGGTCAAATGTCCATTTAACACATTTGAATAGTTCTCTATTCTCGTAAAGCACATGTTATTTCCTTCAACTAAAAGATCGAGTATTCATTTGCAGACTATTCTATTGGTGCCCGTTCTTCCTTTTGGAGTGTTGCAGCTTGGCTCATTGCAAATGGTGCGTATTTTCTGAACTTTGGTGTATGCCATCAAAAGTTTCCTCTCCTTTAAATGTTAAGTCTATTGATTGTTTAAAGAGTTCCTCGGGTGTAATACTTTGAGAAACAATAATTTGATTCCTCCCCACTTGATTGAATCCTACCAATATTCATCTCATACTCGGCTTTCCTGTCCTATTGAATCTCAGGTTACTGAAAATTTTTCGGTGGTTGCTTATATCAAAGACAGATTCAATGTCATTAACTTTGTTGATGGAGATGCCTGTGCATCAGTTGTACCTAGTCCCTTTGAGAGCTTGGATGAGCAAACAAACTTTACCACTTATATGCTGGGAGCTGAAAATCATGAGGCTATTCATGATATTAAGCCACCAGTGTCGACTTTTAATCAGTGTGTAACCGTTCAAGATGTGCTGACTGTTTCTAGAAGAATTAGGCCCGAAAGTCTTCACTGTGAAAAAGGATATAAAAGTGACATGCAAGGGACTAATATGGAAGAACCATTTGCTCCACTTTATCAATCTGTTAGTACTGGTGAAGTGGAATTTTCCAATTTTATTTCTCTGGAATCACTGCTTCCTTTTGGCAGTCAGTTGAGAAACCATGAGACTGGATTGTTTGAGAGTAACCCCTACATTTTTCACTCTTATTCTGTGGACAATGTAGTTGGACAACAATCTGGACATAATCTTGTGACTAAGAAAGAATATGACACTGCAGACAATTTCTTTAGCTTTCCTGATGACTGTGAACTACAGAAAGCACTTGAGCCAGTACTTCTTGCACAGAAACATACTAACGAGTTCTCGTATGATCCATCTAGCACAATCAAAGACACAACCTCAAGTATTTTGTGCAGTCGAGATTTCAAGGAAGGTGATATTGAGTATTTCCTGGAAGCTATGATAACTGCAGAGGATATTTCTGATGATACTTTTTCGAATAACACAATCAATGCCAGAATTGCCGACTTGGTAGAAAAACCGCGTCTTTCTACTAATACATGTCAATCTGAATCAAGTGCAATAGTGGTGGATGATCCCGCCCTTTGGATCATTCCTGAATCCACAACGACTGCAACAGGCAGGAAAAATTTAACTAGTCTGTCCACATCAAATTCTCTAGTTGTTAACGAGCGGGAAGAACATGACCGTGACATGACTCAGCGTAGGAAAGGGATGAAACGTTCCAATTTGAGCCGACAGATCAAAGTTACGTCTAATACAAGACAAAGACCAAGGGATAGACAATTGATCCAGGATCGTATCAAGGAGTTACGACAAATTGTCCCGAACGGTGGTAAGGTAAGGTGTCTTGAGAACTGTTGCGGTGTGTCAATTTGAGTTTTATTTGCTTCTTTTCCCTTCTTAGTATGTTTGTTTTTTGTCCAACGGTAAACAGTGTAGCATTGATGGTCTCTTAGAGAAAACCATAAAGCACATGCTATACTTACAACGAGTAACTGACCGAGCTGAGAAACTAAAGCAAGTAGCCCAACAAGAGGTATAGGAAAAAGATTGTGCTCTACTTCAAAATAAATGCTTTCTAGCATTATGATTTTAGTAAATTACTTGTGCGCTAAAATGCCTTCAAATGCTTTTATAGGATTTTGATTCTGAGAATTGCACTGATCTTGAAAATGAGGGTGTTCGACCAAATGGGACTAATTCGACCCGGGCGTTTGATATTGGGAATGAGCTTCAAGTTTGCCCCATAGTTGTAGAGGATCTGGAATACCAGGGACACATGCTTATAAAGGTTTTTGTTGATTTCCTCCTAAATGTCTTTTCTCATAAGCTGCATGCTTGTGTTTTCATAATGTGTTCAATTTCAACATTCTGTAGATGCTATGCAATGATATGGGACTGTTCTTAGAGATCACTCAAATAATTCGAAATTTGAATTTAACAATATTGAAGGGTGTGATTGAACGCCATTCAAACAACTCATGGGCTTATTTCATCGTCGAGGTATGCAGTTAATACTTCTACCTAAATTGGCAAACGCAAAGTTGTAAATCAAATTGAAAATTTGTATCAACTTCTTCACAGGCTCCAAGGGGCTTTCATAGAATGGATGTTTTCTGGCCTCTAATGCATCTTCTCCAGCGCAAAAGAAATCCTATTTCATGCAGGTTCTGAGCCACATCTTCCACATCAAGCAGATATGACGATGAATTTCATCAAGTGTGAAACATGTGTTGTCCTAGTAATGTTTTCTTGTCAATTAGAATTTGATCAAAATGAAAAGACTGGAAACACGAACACCTACATGTATCATTACTGATGTATATACTTCAATATCACACATACAAAATTTCATCTTTTATGACGTTGTTTTCTCTGCTTATTAAAGCTGCAGACCCCTTGGTGTACGATTAGTGATTGGAAATAAGATTGATTGTATATAGTCTAAAGATTCAAGTACATACTATTTCTAAATTTGGTTAAAATTACATAGAGAAATACAAAGACTAATTTTGTTTAGTTTCAGAGATCAGGCACGGGGAAAGCCTTGACAGTGTGGCCTCCATCAATAACAAAAAGTTGTCCAGTAATATAAGACGCAGCTGGAAGACAAAGAAATGCAACCATTGACGAAACTTCATGTGGTTCCCCTGCCCGTTTAAGAGGCGTTATTGACAATATGTGCTCCATTGCTTTTACATGTATTGGATCATCCTGCAAAATAATAAAAAGTACACAAAATAATAAATAATAAATAATAAACTTGATCGAATTGAAAGAGATGATGATAATGAATAAAGTTTGTACGTTGGGAGGCTCAACAAAGCGAGTTTTGATGATCCATGGAGCCACTGCGTTTATACGGATGTTATCTTTTGCCCATTCACATGCCAAGTTCTTTGTCATTTGATTTATGGCAGCTTCATAAAAAAATTCATGTTATAAAAACACAAATTCAAATTCAAAATAAGGTGGGTAATGGTGAAAAAAAGTGTGGGTTACCTTTAGAAGCACCATATGGAGTAGACAAAGGAAGAGCCATGAAGCCTGCAACAGAGGATATGAACACAATGCTTCCATTGCCAGAAGCTTTTAGTAATGGATATGCAAGTTGGCTAAAATGGAACGATGCCTCAAAATTTGTACTCATTACACTTGAAATCTCTTCCTCTGTTACTTCTACCGTCATCTTCAACCGCGACAACGTTCTCCCAGCATTATTCACCTAATTCAAATAATGGATCAAAACTCAAACTAAAATCCATATTTTTCGTTTTTTATTTTGGAGTTAATTACCAGAATGTTTAGGGTGCCATTGAAGAGTGACGAAACGGTTTCCATCAGCTTCTTCCTCTGTTCCTTGCTTTGCACATCGCATACAGAGCCACTCACTTTGAAACCCATTTCTTCCCATTCTTTCAGACATTTGTCTAAATCTTCTTGGCTCCGACAGCATGTGTGAACCCTGGCCCCGAATTCTGCAAGCTCTTCCACCGTGGCTCGTCTGAAGGAAGAAATAACATTACAGGAGTTTAATGGGAGTAATGAAAGTAAAGATTGAAAATTAGGAGTACCCGATGCCGCGGCTGCCGCCGGTGACGAGAGCGGTCATCCCCTTGAGAGACCATCTGTGGTTTCTAGTGTTGGCCATGGCTGCTGGGTTGGGTTTCGACTTTCGATTTGATTCAGAACAAATGAAGGAAGAGAGTGGTATTGTTACCTCAACTTGGTATATATATATATATATATAAATAGAAATAATACAAATATAAAAAACTAAATTGTATCTAAGTCAAGTCTGTTAAGAAGCATGAAGTTTGTAATTTGAAATTCTAAGCCTAATTATATGTACTAAAAAAATGATAAAAGTATAACATTTTGATACGATAAATACTAAATTGAAAACAAATCAATATATATATATATATAAAATCCCACGTGATTCATGTTTTATGTTAAGGTGAGTTGGTATGCTAACCACGTGATGCATGTTTTGTGTTATAATTCATCAACTTAGGGTACCATATAGATATAAAATCCCAAAAGGAACACTGTCACATGAGGAACCAACCCACGAATGGAGAAAAAGTAGTAAAATACATAAATAATTCCGAAGCAAAAGTAACAAATTTGGGAGAGGGTGCAAAATTTGAGCTTACTAATTATTATGTTTACAGTCAAATTATAATTGGGTTACCCCTTGATTCAAGAATGTTAACAAAATTTATATTTAATGGTTAAATTTCAAAACCGATCACTTTTAACCTTCTCTAATTATATAAAAGGGATATGTATATTTTTTTTTTTAGAAATTCGGACATATGACAAAAGTAGGAGGTGTGGTTAGAAAAATAGCAAAATCGGTAAGAAATAAGAAAAATAGCAAATCCGGTAATAACTGTTTAATGAAATTTCTAAAATGCCGTTATTACCCCTACACGGTTTGAGAACATTTTTTTTTTGAATGTAGTATTTTATGTTCAAATCTTTTTCACGTATTGGTTAGCAGTATATGCTGTAGGTTTAAATACATGTATTTTATCTATATACAATCTTTTGAATTGATTTAGATTTAGTTAGATATATTAATTTTTAAAATTAATATATAATTAGATTTATTTAATTTCGAAATATAATACAATCAAATTATGGTGTTCATTGAAACATAAATGAATATCCAATTAGAATTATTTTGTTTTCAAATAAAATACAATCAAATTCCTAAGATTATAGTATTTATTGAAACATTAATGAATATCTAAGTAGATTTATTTTATTTTCAAATATAATACAATCAAATCCCTAAGATTAGGGTGTTTAATTAAATATCAATTAATATCTAATTAGATTTATTTCATTTCAAAATATAATATAATCGATAATTTTAAATTTGTAATTATCTTGATTATTTTATGGAAATGTTGAATTTATTTTGTGGTTAATTTTGGATTCGAGATGTTAATTATTTATTTTAGAAGATTTGGAGAAAATAAGAGCTATTTCATTTGATAGATTTTTGTTTAAAAAATTATATATATATATTTAATTTAAGGAGTGATAATTGGTGAGAAAAAAATATAATTATGAATTTGGCTTACAATAAATAATAATAATAATAATAATAACAATACTTATTATTATTATTATTATTATTATTATTATTATTATTATTTCCTTTTTCTTTTTCAAAACAGTTAAATATCTTATCTTTCTTTAATCAATCTTATTTCTCTTTCCTTAGTCTTTGCTCTACCAATCAATAGTTCACCACATACCAAATACATAATTATATCTTTTTCTCACTAATTACAGATTTTTTAACAGATTTCTTATGTTATTTTGTCTAACAGATTACGGTAAATACAGTACGGGATTTTATTGCATTATAGTTGGATATCAAGATGTTTATTTAAAAACATAATAAATTGAACTAAACCTAAATCGATTCAAACATTCCTTCCGAATGAAATACAATATAATTGCAACTGCTGCAGAGACTACTCCTTACCTTTCAAAACAGCCAAATCCATGATTATATTTTTTTCTCACCAATTATCACTCCTTAAATATATATATACATATGTATATATATGTATGTATATAATTTCTTAAACAAAAAATCTATCAAATTCAATAGCTCTTATTTTCTCCAAATCTTATAAAATAAATAATTAACATCTCAAATCCAAAAGTAACCACAAATAAATTCAACATTTCCATAAAATAATTAAGATAATTACAAAATTAAAATTATCGATTGTATTATATTTTGAATCTAATTAGATATTAATTGATGTTTAATTAAACATCCTAATCTTAGAGATTTGATTGTATTATATTTGAAAATAAAATAAATCTAATTAGATATTCATTGATGTTTCAATAAATACCATAATCTTAGGAATTTGATTATATTTTATTTGGAACTAAAATAAATCTAATTAGATATTTATTCATGTTTCAATAAACACCATAATGGATTTGATTGTATTATATTTTGAAATAAAATAAATCTAATTATATATTAGTTTTAAAAATTAATATATCTAACTAAATCTAAATCAATTCAAAAGATTATATCTAGATAAAATACATGGTATTTAAACCTACAACATATAATGCTAACAAATACGTGAAAAAGACAGAAACATAAAATACTTCATACAAAAAAAACGTTCCCAAACCGTGCAGGGGTAATAACGACATTTTAGAAATTTCATTGAACAATTATTCCCAAATTTGCTATTTTTCTTATTCCTCACAGATTTTTCTATTTTTCTAACCACTCCCCCTAAATTTGTCATATCCCCGAATTTCTCAATTATAAATTGGATCGAACTGGATGATTAAAGTCGTTCGAGCTCAAAGTCTAACTCAATTACATCTAGGGGCAATAAGAAAAATAGCAAAATACAAGGTTTCATTTTGAAAAATAGTAAAAAAGTTTTAAAATTATATAAATGACAAATGAATTTTAAAATTATTAATTATGAATTAATGATTGACCCAAATACCCCTAACTAATTCAAACCATCCAAGATTCAAATCTTAACCTATTTCTAAAATTCAAATTCTAAATATCAAATCTATACTCTATTCCTAAACAACTATTATTAAAAAATCTAGTAATTAATATTTTTAAAATAAAACTTAAATTACATCATTCTAATAATCATAAATCAGTCAAATTATTATTAAAAAAGTATAGTAACTAGTATTTTTAAAATAAAACTTAAATTACATCATCCTAAAAATCGTGAATCGCTCAAATTTCATAGAAATTGGAACCATAATATAAACTAATTATTATTCATAGACTTAGACCCACGAATATCAATATTATTCCTAAATTAAGACCCACAAATACCTTATATACAAAGAAATACTAATGATGCACTTAAGACCCACGAATAGAAAAAAATAACTAAAAACAAGTACATTGTATTATTCAAATATATTGTATTTGAAAGAAAGAAAGGGAGTAATTTCAAGAATATAGACTTTTTTTAAAAAAATGACAAAAATGAGGTAGAATTGAAAAGAAAAACAAAAGTGTGGTATTTATCCAAATGAAAGTCGTGTACCAGGTACACGACTTTCATATGTCCAGTCACGCCCACGTGGAGCGTGGATGAGTTGATGAAGGAAGTCATGGACCCCGTCCACGACTTTCACAAAAATAAATAATAATAATAATAATAATTAAAGAAATAATAGCAAATCTAGATT
>JBBPDJ010000017.1:17801835-17822850 GCA_037974625.1 Cucumis cinereus | reverse complement strand
ATACCTAAAAATTAATTAGTATACCAATAAGTATACTGAACTATACCTAAAAAAAACTTTGTTAGAGACTACATAAAACAAATACTATATATTTGTCATCTATAACTCTGTTATAGACAAAAAACACTGTTAATGAAACTTTTCCATAGTCTAAAAAATATTTTTTTTTTTTTGGTAAAAATATGCTTACTTGAAATTAACAAAACATACATACTCTCTATTTGACATCCTCACCAAAATATCTACTTTGTAAGTTACTGTGTAATTAAAAAACAAAACAGATTTAAATTAAAATTAAAAAAAATACAAATGGTACCAAACCAATCAAGTGCAAGAACGGAAACGTAAAAAAATATGTAAGTGATGGAGTAGGGTTCTCAACCGACGACCTTCCGATTCGGAATTTCGATGCTCCACCACATCCTGAGGATGTAGATTCCCATATTTCCACAAGTGCGGAATCGTGAAGCTTCGATGAGGAAACACGGTTGTCCGATTTGGCACAGAGCCTGTAAATCTTGACAAAGTCTCTTGTCGGCGAAAATGGAGATTTTCAAGGCAAGGGAGGTCTTGAAGAAGAAAAGATTTAGTAAATTTTTATTTTTAAAAAGAAATAAAAGATTTTTAAAAATAAAATATTAGATATTTACTAAATCTGCATTTTTAAAGGAAATAAAAGATTCTTAAATTTACTAAATCTTCAATTTTAAAAGAAAGAAAATATTTTTAAAAATAAAATATCAGAGTTTTAATAAAATAGTTCGCATCTATATTTTCTCAAGGAAGGATATTTTAGGATTATTGAAAAGTTGGGGCAACCATTATTCCTGAATTTGCTATAAATCTTATTATTTTCGTTTTCTATTATAAATTAAAATGACCCTCCAAATTTTTCCAGCAAACCCAACTTTGTCCCAAGCCTAAGTTCAATTGTTGAACTCAACAGATAACTAAGTTGAAACAACCCACGACCTCTTAAACTTTATAAATAGAGATCTTGTTTTTCATTTATTCCTCTCATGTCCCTCTCTTCCACTCATTCATAACTCGACGTAACCAAATAAACTATTATTAAACAAATTTGAATTTCAAAAGTTTCTTAATTTATTTTAATAATCTAATTCTAAGATGTATATTTTCATTCTAATTTATAACTTCGTTTTTGTATTCCTAACTCACCTTCAAAGAAAGCAAAATCGGTGAGAGACCGACTTACACAACTACTCAACATTTAAGTCGTTCTAGTGGTAAACAACCCACACAGTGAACACATGTGGCCATTATCAGAAAGTGCTTATCTTTAATTTTAACTTGGTCACGAAATTTAAATTAGTTTCAAATTTGATAATTTGTACTGTTTTCATTAATGGTAATTGGTTTGAATTTTGTAACTATATCCAAGAAAAAAAATAGAACTTCCAATTTTGATTCTATTACATTTTTTTTTTTTTAAAAAAATATTAAATAAGTCTAGATTCAAAGTTTAAAATTAAATAACACATCGGAGTCAGCACATCCACAATTCCCAAGGTTTGTTTATTTTTGTCTCTTTCACAACAAAGTTAAATAACATATAAAATAGGTGAATTACAATTTCTTTTATATAATATAATTTTGAGTAAGGAGAATTACAACTTTTTAACTCAACATAAATACCTAAACATATAGGATTAAACTGTAATTTTATTATTTGGTTTGCCTTACCACTTACCACTTACCACTTACCACCCACCGGCAGTGAAGCCACCGTCCACACAAATGATCTGCCCACTGACATAGGAAGCCGCCGGAAGACACAAAAATGCCACCACCGACGATATCTCCTCCGGCTCTCCAATTCGCCCCGCCGGCGTCCGCCCAATCAACCGCCCATATTCCTCCACAACCGCCGCATCCGGTTTAGAGATTGTTGTCCTAACCCCCCACGGCGCCACCGTGTTTATACGAATATTATCCTTTGCCCATTCACACGCCAAGTTCTTCGTTATTTGGTTAATTGCCCCTGATAACACAATTCACCCAAATAATTTTAAGATTAATCTTTAATTACCCATAAATTATCTATTCAGATCCTTTACCTTTAGTTGCTGCGTAGATTGAAATTTTTGGTAAAGCAGTCACTCCTGCAATGGATGACACAAACACAATACTTCCATAGCCAGAAGCCTTCAAAATTGGATGTGAAATTTGGGAAAGATGATAAGGAGCCTCAAAATTTGTGCTCATCATGTAATTGTAATCCTCAGTTGTGTACTCTGTTGCTGCTTTCAATGTTACAGTCCCTGCGTTGTTGACCTTAAAGCCAAAAACCCATTTTCAGAAATTCGAAAAGTTTTCATTTGGGTTTGTTTGAAAAATAGAGGGAAAAAAAAAAGTTAGAGAGAGAATTACTAGGATGTTGAGGGTTCCATTGAAGATGGAAGAAACAGTGTCAATGAGTTGGTGACGCTGAGATGATGAAGTGAGATCACAAACAGAGGCAGTGACTTTGAAGCCTTTTTCTTGCCATTCTTGAAGCCTCTGGTCAATCTCTGTTTGGTTACGGGAACATGTGTGGACGGATGCACCAAGTGAAGCAAGTTCTTCAACTATGGCGTATCTAAGAAAGTTTCAAGAAAAAGAAAAGTGAGAACATAAGAAAATGATACGGAAGTTTTGGGATTATTAAGTATATTGATCAAGGGCTGACCCAATGCCTCGAGTTCCGCCGGTAACAAGAGCGGTGAAGCCGTTGAGAGACCATCTTTGAAGTGGGGAACTCATCGGCGATGAATTGAACTGAATAAAGAAATGGGAGAGATAAGGGAAAATCCTTTCAATTAGGATTTCAATTCTGCTCCTAGATACCCAAAGATCAGGGATGCCCACAATTTATTTCTTCCTCTCTCCAATGCAATTTGATGAGATGTACAAACAAAGATATACAATATCTGAAATATACTAAATATTTTACATTTTTACAAAATTGAGGTATAGATATGTTAAATCTTGAATCTAATAAACACCATTTTTTTTAAAAAAAAAAAAACTATTATTATCATTATTTTAATTGATTTGGACACTCCTACCATCTATTTCTATCACTTTATTCAACGCTTGTTTTGTTGGCTACATTTTAAATCAGAATTAATGTAAATAAAGAATTGGTTAGAGTGAGCTTACTATTCTAACAAATGTGTAAGTAGAATTGAAACATAATTATTAGTTGAATTCAATCAAATTTGGTTAGATGGGGAGGTAAAGATTATATACATAATTATTCAATTTTTGAAAGGAAAAAAAAATATGTATTTACAAAATTATTATTATGAAACACAAAAGATATTGTGCATATAAAATATAAAATAGGTCGAAAAATATAAAAGTCAAGCAAAAATCAGAGGGATAATCTCAAGGGGAAGGCATCTATATATTATAAATACGTATGCCATCCATTTTTTTTATAATAAAAAAATATTATAATAATATATTGCAATAGCTAATTAAAAAATAAGGCACTATTAGTTTGTTATTTATTTATAATTATAATTATATATAAAAGGCATTGACTTGCCGGCTTATAGCTTTCTTGTATATTTGGAGATTGGAGTTTATTGTATTTTTCATACAAAACAAAAGGATAGAAAAATTAGAAAAATGCTTTAGAATATGTCAAAAATAAAATAAAAATAAAAAAATAAAAAGAGATCAATAGCCTTTAGGAAATATTTAGGTCAAAAGGGGTATATAGATCATAATCAAGCAATTATTTGCCGCCCTTCTAATTTTTTTTTTTTTAAATTAAAAGACTTTTTGTGAAAAGAAAGCATATTCTTTTGTTTGTGGTCGATTTTAGGGCTGGGCCTCAAAGATTCCTGAAAAGCCCACAATCAGTGGATCGATTTACCAAGGCCCATACAATACACCAAGCCTTATTAACGTCCGTAGGCCCATATATTTCTATCCACATTTTTAGAGAGATCGAAGAATATGTTCCTTTTTTTAATATTACAGCGGATATCTTACTTCATTAAAAAAGTGTAAGATATGATTATAATTTTTATCAAATTGTTTTTAGTTTTTTTTTTTTTTTAAATATTCATTCTCATCGATATTTTATTGTATCTTCATTCATTTTTATAAAATTAAGGCATCAATACATTTTTAGGGACATCAAAACTTTAAGAATTGGTTGATATAGTTTATTTTTAAGTTTCAAAATTAAATTTAACTTAATAGTGCAATTCCTAAACAAACAAACAAACTCTTTGGAATGATTTGAAAGATAATTGCTAATTCAAAGTGTTGGTAGATGGATAAGACAACAATTATTACTATTTAATACTATGATTCAATCTCCAACCTTGGTTGAGAATTAATAATAACAATAGTTGTTCGCACTCGTATCTCGAACAAATTGTGTGTAGTCAAAATCCCCTCGTGAGCATTACCTTCGACCCGCTTCTCCTGATTTGATCTTGTTTTCTAAATTGACCTACGCGAATAAAACTTTATAATTATCCAAATTCAACTAAAAATTCCTCTTTACCATATGGTTTGTTTAAGGACATGGGTTTCTACTAATTATGAAAAGTGCCAAAAAAGCCACCACATAAAACCCTGTCTTACATTTCGATTATTGAAAATTTTTAATGTTACAATAATTAATCATAATTAATTATGAGTACTTACGTACGAAAACTCTCATTTTCACTAAATATTTACCTTCATCTTGATTGTTAGGTTACTAAATAAATAAAATAAAATAGCACTTTCAAAAATATATGTGTTGGAAAAATCAAAGGTGAAGCCTTGACCTGGCTGCAGCTTAGCTTGCCCTACCCAATGACATCAATAACAAACGACAATAATTCATTGCATTACTCAAAAAAATTGGATATATTTAATTATGATAATTCCCAATCAAAATCATACACTGATAATTGAAAAAATAAATAAAAATAATAATAATAATGAAACGTACTTCATTCGAACTATTTTGCTGGCAAACATTCAAGAACGTCTCAGTCCTATCATTTCACTTTGTCTGCACATATCCATCATCCCCAAAAACAATATTTAACTTTATATGTACTAATCCACCCAAAAACAATTAATTAAAAGTCTTAATTATTCCTATATTTTTAATTATTTAATTTAATCTTTTTATCGTGAAATAATCAAATCTCTAATCTTAAAGTTAATAGTCCATATCAAGATTGAGAGGAAATAGAGAGCTTTGTATTAATTGTGTTGTGAGTATTAAAAATGACAAGAGATTAAATAAAAAAAGTACAACACCTAATATAAAATAATCGGTACATATTTAACATTACATCTAACTCTCTAATACATTGAGTATTCTAATACTTATATTCAAATTTTCTATGCAAGATGAAATGTGGATATTCATATCCATCTTGAACGATAAAGGAAAAAAATCTTGGATGACAAAATAAGGAACATCTTGAATAGGAAAAAATATTCGAAATAGGAATGAACAACGTCAGGGAAGAACAAGATTTAGTAAAGTACGAAGACTAAAAGTGAACGATTGAAAATACAAAGACTTGTAATAGCTTCAAAATTTAGGGACTAAAATGGTGTTTTACCATTAAATTTTAAAATAATTTTCTTTCAAATTATTTCCATATCCCCAAGAGATATATCAGCTTGCAGTGTTATTCTGAGCAATTTTGTATCCTTGTAGTGTTAGCTACCCCACCTGATCTCTCTCTCTCTATCTGAAAGATTCCCCTCAAAAAAAAAAAAAAAAGAAAAAACCAAAACCCTATGAATTTTTCTTGAAATTCCAAAAATCTGAATCTTGTAAAGGCAGAGAGATTGAATTGGATGTGGAGGACACAAAAGGAAGAAGAAGAAGAAGAAGATAGAGAAAGAGAAAAAGATGATTTTGATGATATTAATTTTGAAGCTTCAAAAACAAAAACTTGTTTTCAATATGAAGATTATTCATTATTGTCATGGGAAGAACAAGCTTTTGCTGAAGATGCTGCCCGTCTTGGACCTTGTGTTTGGCCACCAACCTCTTATTCTTGCTCTTTTTGTAGAAGAGAATTTCGTTCAGCTCAAGCTTTGGGTGGCCACATGAATGTTCATAGAAGAGATAGGGCTCTGTTAAACCAATCCTCAAATAACAACAATAACCCTAATTTCACTACTACTACTGCTACTACTACCACTAATTCCTTGTCCTTGTTTCAATCCCCTTCTTCTTCTTCTTCTCATCACAATCTTTCTACTTTACCTAACCCTAATCCTTCGTCTGGAGTAACAGCTTCTTGTGGTGGTCGATCGGATTCGAAGGCTCTGGGGAAAGATGTGAGAAGTTCTTTTTCTAGGGTTAGGGACAAACATCATGTGGGAATTGGGGTTTTGGATGAGGGGTTGAATTTTGGTTTTGGTCGATCTCGGCCGACGACGTCGGGTTTGTTTTATCACGATGATGATCAAGATGAACCAGTAGTGGCTGGATGCAAGAGGAGGAAAACGGATGATGAAACATTGCCGATACAATTTTATGTGAAGTCAAGTAATTTGGTAGAAAATCATCATCACCATCATATTCAATCAGAGGTAATTGGACTTAGCTCTACCTCCTTACATGATTTGGATCTTGAACTCAGGCTTGGTGGTCTTTCTAAAGGTTGAGTAAAATCAAGATCTCAATTGCTCAATGCTTGGATGAACAAATTCCATCATTTAATTGAATTGCTAATCTGTTTTTCTTGTTTCTTTCTTCTTTCTTTTTCTTTTTTCCATTTTTGAAGTAGAGGCTAAGAGACCTTTCTAATTCGAGTACAACTTCTCTTAATTTTGCAGTCTCTCTGTAACAAAAAATTCAAATGAATATTTCAGATTACTGTAGATAATAAACAAATCAAGAAAAGAGTCGAAAGAACCATCTTCAACTTCACTAAAAATATTTAGGATAAAACTTTCAATTAGCCAATAATTTTACCCCATTTTATTAATCAGGTAGACTAATCTCATATACAAACCGTTCTTATATATATTGAAGATTACTTAATTAATATTACTGATAAACTAGGATGCAACAAAATTGTGTAAGAAGTTAGAAAGGATGAAGTTTAGATCTAAATCATTGTTTAGATTATTTAATTAATGTAGAAAAATGAGCTATTTATTTAATTTAAAAAAATATTTTTCTAGTTAAGATGTACGATAACGCCCGTAAACCCTAGATATGCCAATAGTTTTTCAATATATACAACTAAGGCAGAAAGAGGTGAGATTAAATTGCAACATTCATTCCCTTTTCTATGTTATTCTGTTTATATTATCTCAATTCATCCATATCAATTTTCTTCTTCTATCTTTCAAATCCATCCAAAATTCTGCCACCCACTCTTGGAATCAATACAATCAAGCAGTCCTCTCCATATATTATTATATATAAGCTGTTTGTTTGTACCTTATTTTTTGTTTTTAATTCATATTAAGAGAATGTCATGCATCATGACAATTTTCCCAACACATCTCCTTGCCTTCTAGCTTGTTTTTTATGTGAGCGTCATATAGTTTATATATCAACCCACAATATTATAAAAATGTGTGTTGTTTGACAAATGTTCATATGGGTGTGATAAGATAAGATGTATTTGGATCACACCTAGTAAGCATCAATTCAATCATATTATGTATTTTCTTGAGCATCTAGGGTAAAATATTCATCAACAATATATGGATTTGAATATTTTGATTGTATACTCAAATAAAGCATGAAGATTCCTTTGTTGTCACAATGACATTGTCATCTTGATTAGGCATTTGGTATTAAAACAAGAAAAGCACTATATAAAATTGATTTTGACCTTACACACTAAAAAAGGAAACAAAAAAGTGAAACGAGACTTGTTGGTAATCATATAGTAAAATCTCCAAAACTAACATTATTGCATTAATTTCAACATCAAATAGTACTTAACCAGATATACTCGATCATAAATATTTAACGTTATTCATTTATTTTTCTTGAATTCAACAATAATAAGTGGGATGCAAAATTTGAACCTCAAACTTTTTGTTGATGACATATATAAGATAGTTAAATTACATTCAAGTTGACTAATATTTTAATCTATTATATAACCTTTAACCAATGATTACTTTTTAAAGAAAAGACCAATGATTATTTAATACGTAATCAATTAGGATTTATATATAAAATCCTATTATAACACATTAGACAAAATAATGCTATAAGTTCATCATTTACAACAACGTGCACTCTAAAAAATTAATATATTTGCAAAGAATCCAACTTGATATGACTCACGGTATTATCGTGTAAAAGGTCAAATGTTTAAATCTCAACCTTCAAATATTATTCAACTAAAAACATCATATTTTTGCTGATGATCACGAGGTAGAGATTTTCAAATATATATTGACAGGTGAAGAATAAGTGATACTTATGACAAGGTATTGTAAAGGAATAAAGAGGATAGAGAGAGGCAGGAAATACGGTGGGAGGACATGAGGGGAAAATTGATTTGGTATATATATATATATATATATATATATTTAAAAATTGATAAGAAATATATATAGAGAAGGCTAAGGGTTGGTGATGGAACAAGGCAATAAAAGTGGAATAGTTAGGGCAGAAATTGAGAAGTAATGATGGAAAGAGGGTTTTGAAATTGAATTATTGATGGAAACTCACATCAAAACAAAACAAGGAATGGAATTTGCATTGTCATTGCCATTGCCATTGCCATTATTAAAGACAGAGGAATTGAAGGGATGTGTTAATGCATGGCAGCCTCCACCTATCCCCAAGGGCCCTTCACTTGACCACGACGTGGGTCTCTTTCTTATTTTTCTCTGCAGACTCAACCCTCAAGAGAGAGAAAGAGAGAGACTATTGTTTACTAAAGAGGGAAACTGAGACATCATACTATATAACACCAAACAAAACCTTCCACCTCTACTACATGTATTAGAATAAAAATAACGGAGAAATTAAAAAATATATATCAATAAACACAAATATATAAGTAGAAAACTTCAAACGGGAGAAAAACCATGGACAAAAAAAAATCCATCGTGCGAAAATCATTTCAATTACACTACATAACTCTCTCTTTCAATTCCGATTACAAGGACACTCTCTCAAAGTGTTTTTAATTTAGATGATATGAAACTAAAGGTATAAGCACTCTTTTTATAATACTCAAAATCGTTCAATTTTCTGTACTTTTTCAATATTAAACAATATACTTTTAATATTTTGTTAAAACTCAACAGTAAGTACTAGATGATATGGAGGAGCAATGAGATTGGTTTTAGAGTTTGTGAGTAATTAATGGATATATGTGTAAACAGAGAGAGAGAGAGGGGTTGGAATTAGGGTTTATGGAAGAGCAGTGAAGCACATGGGCGATTGATGTCGTTTTTCTTACTCGTTTGGTGTTATAATATATTATGGGGATACAGACATACTATCATTCCAACTTTGTTTTCTCATTATTATTTATGTCCTCAATAATAATTCATTTACTCCAAACTATATTTTACTATACATGTGAATTATGATGAACGTGTTATTCATTTATATTCCATTTGGAGAATAGACCATATTTTATGGATATAGACCTACTAAACGAAAAAACTTTATCCAAAATTGATTTTTTTTTAAAAAAAAATTATGACTTAGTGTCATTAATCTATGTCTATGATTAAGTGTCACTAAAGATTTTGGAAAAAATGAAAATAAATTAAAACAAACTCTTGCCCTTCCTTTTTTTCATCATCGTCTTCTTCTCTCTCTCATGAAAAACAGTCGTATCCCACATTGAATCTTTAGTTCCATTATTGAGAGCATCACAATGAGTCTCTTCTTCTCTCTAACAGAAGCTACAAGCTCGCAATAACGAGTAACAAAAATTAGCCGCATCCACCCTATAACTTACATCATGCATGCATCAAAATTTCAAATAATATAACAAATTAAGCCTTGTACTTTACATTTGTTATACTAGTTGACACACAATTAATGTAATTAAAATCCAGGCCATCATACCACCAAAATGGAACTAATTGAATGGGGATTTAATTTTTGTACAAACACGATGAACAATGATAAAGGGTATGTATGAAAATTCTTGGAAATCTCGCTTTTTGTTTTTGGTGCATAGCCTTCCTTTTCCTTCACCCACAAACCACTCAACACCTGCCCCAACTCCCACTGCCGTCGAACAATCGCCGCGGATGCCGAGTCCTCCGAATTGCAACCACCGACGAACATAACCCACATCCTCTTCGGGATAGCGGGCTCCACCAAGACATGGAAAGAGCGTCAATGGTGGAAGTCCAACATCACACATGGATTCGTATCCAAACTTAAACTTTCAATTTGATTTGATAATGTAGGGTGATTGGTCATTATATTTTAAGTTTTACATTCTACTAAATAAAAATTTTGGATTAAATACACAAAAATGTTATGATAAAAAAAGAAAAAGAAAAAGATGAATTATGTATTTGAACCTATATAAATTATATTTAGAGTGAACATTATTGAACAATATATGAAAACTAAAACGAATCGAATGTAACAATTTTGGAGGTGGATATTCGAGGAAGCCAATATGGGTTATTGGCAGCGCACCCAATGGCTACATTGGTATCACTCCACCACTTCGACTACCTTTGGCCCATTTTTCAAACAATGACCTAAATCGAATCCTAAGGCTTTAAAACCAGCCTACGACATGGACCCTGGTTGAACCCTGCAACAGAGCTTCTGTTACGTAATTGGTCCATTTTGGTCTTGTGGGGCTATTCCGTCCAACTCTACCCATGGTTGGCCACCCCGAAAGACATGGAGAAGAGCTTTTAGACTTTTCATATATGGAAGAGTTGGAGTGACGGCCCGTTCACTTTCAACACCCCGTCAGTCCAGTCAGACCCATGTTAGATGCCGATTCTGTTCTTATTGGACCCAGTCGAAGCCCCGAACTGGACGATGACTAGCTACAAGAAGCAGCTAGACGTTTGGGAAAAAGAATGTGATAGAGACAAATTCAAATTCTCTCATAAAGTGAAGCGTTTCCACGTGGTGACTTTTGGTCAACTTTTCAGCACTGCCCCTTTGGTAAAGGTATATGTAAAAAATAATTAATGTTGGAAGAAAGAAACATAAACATATCTAAGAGGTCAAAATTTCAAATTTTCAAACTCTACACATCGAACTAAAAAAACAAATAATAAAGTTAGAACAAAACTATACTCAAACATGCAAATTTGTTAGGACTATAACAAGATTAGAACCAAAAACTTATGAAACAAATTAATAAACTTTAATCCAATACTGTTGGATATAAGTTTATCCAACCTTTAATTCCATCTGATTTGCACAATCGATAAGTATTGTAGTTTACTTCAAAGTCTTTTTAATATAGGTATATCATACTATAAAGTGCTATGTCGTTTCTTGTTGGTGAGGTTGTCAAAGAAAAAGGACTTTGGCCAAAAATTGTAATCCTACCCTAATATTATTCAATATTGAATTATGAGGAAAATGCCTCTTTTTTATTTTTTATTTTTATAATATGAATTTCGAAATTTAACAATAAACAAGAAGGATTAAATTAGTAATTTAATTTTAAAATTAAATGGATAAAGCCGGCAAAAAAAAAAAAAAAAGTTATAAGAAAATGGATTGGCAGGCCCCACAGGTAGACGTAGACAATGTTGCCAGGTGGTGAATGGTACAACAAAGAGTGTGGTCAACGTCCGTAACAGACCTTGCCATCCCTTTGAGACCATCACTCCTTAGGATCACAAATTATATATCACACACTTACAATACAATATATATTACTCAGTGTTTGATTATATTTATAGTGGTATTTTTAAAATTTTTTACCAGAGTTTGAAAGTTTATTGAAATAAAAGACTAAAATAAAATAATCAAGGAAGGAAAGTGACCAAAAATAGGAATTACAAATTTTAATTTTAGGTTATTATTAATTAATATTATTTTGAAACATAAAGTAATTGTAATTATGGAAGCATAAAATGAAATTAGAAAATTTCATTTTTGGGTAAAAGAAATTGAAAGATAGGGTGGGATATTTGGAAAGATATTTACCATCTAAACAAAGACGAAACCAATCAATAATTTCGCAACTAATCCATTTAAAATCTTAAATAAGGTCAATATTCGTCGCAACCAATTGCATTTGAATATCTACATTATTTTTTGCCTAATTTTTCTAACAAAGCATTCATTTTATTTTATTTTATTTTTAATTTTTTTAATTTTTATTTTAATATGAATGAATGTGCCACGATCATGAACACAACTACGCGCACACACGTTACAATTCCAAACCCCATTATTCCTCAATTTTCTTTGCCTTTTTTCTTCTACCTCATTCTCCATCCTCATTACCAAAACTTCATCTTTCTTCATTCTGAATTCAAACAAACAAAATGTCCATTCAGAATTCATTAAAACCTTTCAAATTTTTGGTTTTAAGGCCAATTGATATCTTTGCTCCTCTTCTTAGAGCCATTCTTGTTCTCTCCGTCGTAGCTTCTTTTTCTCTCTTCTTTTACCTAACTTTTTCCGACCAAAACCCCACTTGTCGTGGCTGTTACGTGACACACCGATATTCAAACCACCGGAAGGTGAAGGCTTTTGGTGCCGCAGAACAACCGACCAATATTTCCCATCTTGTTTTCGGCATTGGCGGCTCCGTCAAGTCGTGGAACGAGCGACGCCATTACTGCGAGCTCTGGTGGAACAAGAACGTTACTCGTGGATTTGTTTGGCTTGAAGAAAAGCCAGAATTTTCATGGCCGGAATCGTCTCCACCCTACAGAATCTCCGATGATACCTCCAAATTCAACTACACTTGCTGGTACAGTTAAAATCACTATTCAACTCGATAATTTTTTTAATAAAAATTCGTAGGGTGAGAGAGTGAGATGCTAATAATTGATTATATCTTGACCCAGAACCACGATGGTTTATGCATAAGGTGGAATATCATATCACTGTTAATTGGTTGAATTTAATCATTCAATTATATATTATGCATAAGGTGGATAAAATTGTAGCAGTATTTAATCATTCCATTATATATTATCGCTGGCTCTTGCTTGGGAAAGCATTTGGGAGATCATTAAAATCATAAATTATTTTTCTTCCAACTAACAATAGCTGTGTTATTATATTGACTAAAAGTAGTAAAGGAGGGAAAATGATTGTATGTTATCGGAGGTAAAAGAGGAAATTTAAAAAAATATATTTTAAACCTAAATTGTTATTAGGGTAGATAAGTTTGTATATAGTTCAATAGTTACGAATAGTTCACGATTGAATCAATGGCCTTACTAGAAGATATAATATGTGTCATTTATAGAGCTATAATATGTGTAGTCCAGGTTCAAATCAACCCCTATCCAACCTGTATTAAGAAAATGTGTAATTTATGAGTAAGTATTTAATCACATTTGTATGCATATTATTAACAGGTACGGTTTTCGATCCGCAATTAGAGTGGCTAGGATAATCAAGGAGACATACGAACTGGGGTTGGAAAATGTAAGGTGGTTCGTGATGGGAGATGATGATACAGTCTTCTTCATGGAGAATTTAGTAGATTTGTTAGGTAGATATGATCACAATCAAATGTACTATATTGGAGCTAATTCCGAGAGTGTGGAACAAGATGTAGTTCATTCTTACGCCATGGCCTACGGCGGTGGTGGATTCGCCATTAGCTACCCTCTCGCCACCGTGCTCGTTCAAATTTTAGACGGTTGCATCGATCGTTATGCTCATATGTATGGCTCCGATCAAAAAATTCAGGGTTGCATCACCGAGATTGGCGTTCCACTCACCAAAGAGCTTGGCTTCCACCAGGTTTCTTCTCATTTTCACTCTTTAACATTTATTTGATAGTCTTCAAAGAAACACTTCTAATATCAAATAAATATATATATGCATACATACTATTTGTGTATCTTGATAAAAAGAACCTCCATGCACCTAAAAAGTCATGCATTAATAAATTATAAGTTCATAGACAAGAATCTATACCAAATTGTTCTCACAATTTCCCCCCAACAACAGCTAATAATTATGGGCAGTAGAGACTTCTAAGGAAGTTTATTAATACTTTGATGGTAAGCTATGTCCAAATTTAGTCACAAAATATCACTTCTTACCCACTCTTGATAACTCTGTCAATTATCCATAAATGTTGTTTTATATTAGTGATTATCGGTCAATCACTGCACAAAAATCAATCATCATCTAATTCTTTCAAAATAATTTGAAATGATTTTATATTCTTTTTTTTAAATCAATTTTAGTTAGTCAAACATCATCATGGGAAGAAAATGTAATATAGGATTAAAATTGATAAAACAGCTCAAGTTTAAGAATAGAAATTTGATATTTTTCTTAAAAATTAAAAAGCATTATATTAATTACAATATTAATTACAGAAATGGGTTGTTGAATTGAATGAACAGTTGGATATCAGAGGAAACCCATATGGAATATTAGCTGCACATCCAATAGCGCCGTTAGTGTCACTCCACCACCTGGACTACGTGGAGACCATATTCCCAGCCATGACCCAACCCGACTCGCTCATGAAGCTCCACAAAGCTTACAAAATGGACCCAAGTCGAGCCCTTCAACACAGTTTTTGCTACGACACGGTTCGAAACTGGTCCGTTTCCGTGTCGTGGGGCTACAGTGTTCAGTTATATCCATGGCTAGCCACTGCCAAAGAAATGGAAACTGCATTTCTCACTTACCAAACATGGAAGACAAATAGCAATGAACCCTTTACTTTCGATACCCGGCCCGTAAGCTCCGACCCGTGTCAAAGACCCATTCTTTATTTCTTGAATTCGGCAGAGAGATTGGGCAGCCGCAGGTGGCAGACATTGACCACCTACCAGAGGTATGTGGAGGAGGCTCGGTGTGACCGCCCCGATTACGCTCCTGCATTGGCTGTTGAGTCTTTCAACGTGTCTGCCCCAGAGTTCGACCGCCGTCTATGGAGCCAGGTAAACAATATATGTATAGATATTTTTTTGTTCTTATACTTCTTTTGACAACGTCCGATTACGCTCCTGCATTGCTTGCATTCTCCATAATCTTTTGTTATATATTTTTAAAACCAAATTAAAATTTGAAAATTACAAATTTAATTTTTTTAAATGTTGTTTTTGTTTTTTAAATTTGATTAAAAATTATGTTTAAGAAAGATCAAATCACTAATTTTTCAGAAACAAAAATAAAAAATGAAATGGTTTACCAAACAAAAATTTATTTACTTTTTAATATTACTTTCAACATTTTACTGGAAAATAAATTGTTTAAGAGATTTACTAATAATTCTAATTTCTTTTTAAGACAAGTGAAAATATCCAAAAAAAAAAAAAACTAATATAGCAAAACTTAAAGATTCAATTAAAGTAACTATTTAGTTTCTATTTGATTGGTTGAGAATGATGTTTATTTTTTCATAATTTCTTATTCATGGACTTTATGGTTCAAATAAATATTTTAATTTTTAGAATTCGAATGATATTGATATTATTTCATTTAAAATTTAAAGGTTCAATCTTTCGTCCACCGTTTGTATTAAAAAAATATCTTTCTAAAAGACATTTAATGATATGTTTTTTTTTT
The DNA here is from genome assembly GCA_037974625.1 of Cucumis cinereus. Lineage (NCBI taxonomy): Eukaryota > Viridiplantae > Streptophyta > Magnoliopsida > Cucurbitales > Cucurbitaceae > Cucumis > Cucumis cinereus. The sequence goes on along the minus strand of JBBPDJ010000017.1, from coordinate 17,807,159 downwards.
CTCTAAATCATAATTTGATAAGTACATTTTAGATTATTTTTACGTGGTTTCAGCTCCATTTTTCTAATGATAGAATTTTATTGTCCTACCATATTTTGTAAATTTATTTTAGAGAATATTGAACTTGAACTAATTGATTTAAATAAATATTGGATGAACAGGCACCACGAAGACAATGTTGTAATGTCGTTCATAATAAAAACACCATAGATGGACATGTGGAAGTCCACATTAGAGATTGTCATCTATTTGAGAGTGTTACGCCCTCATTATAAGAATGCACACACAACATTTTATGTTCATATTAATTTGTCTAACCGTATGCCATAAGAGCTCAACTAATTGAAATATAAATCTAAATTATTCACATTCTAAACTGAGTTTAGCATTAAGATAAAGTTTCGTAAGGCATTCATTAAATGTTATTATAAGATATAAATTTTAATATAGTTTTAACTTATTTAAGCTTGAGTTAGAGCATGTTATTATGGTTTATGTCATCCACTGTACATACACATGTACGTGGTTGCCTAATATTGATTGTCCCCCAATCGGGCTTCTTGTCATTTTATTGAAGATTATATTAATTGAATATTGCCACAAGTTTTCACTTTTTTTTTCTAAGTCAAGTCTTTCCTTCTTTAATTATTATTATTTTTTTAAAAAAACCATTCATTCATTTGAAAGTGGGTTTGGCACTCCATCCATCGACTCATGACAGTGATTATGGAAACTTAATCAATGATTAGGTGTATTTTAGATTGCACCTATCACGTTTTTCATTTATCAATCACACAAATATGAAATTAAAAGTTACTTTTTTAAAAAAATTATTTTTAATCATATTAAGCTGTACCTAGATAGGTGTAGGATGCGATGCACCTGAAGACTTTAAAAATTAGTACTGTACTCAAGTTTCGAGCTCTAATCCAAAGTTTAGCAATGAGGTGTTTGGAATAATAGTTGACCAAAAATGGAGGCCATCACTGCGAATTTTTCATATAAATAAGTAATTAATTAATCATCATGTATCATCACATTTTCAATAAGAAATCAAAGTTTTTCCTCCCGGTTTTCCCTCCATGAAATCACTTTCCCTTCTCGTTTTGTTCTTAAGTTTCTTCCTCTTTATTCACCATTCTCAATCTCACCATCCCCATCTCAACAATTCAACCGATCAAATAGCTCTTTTGGACTTCAAATCCAAAATCAAAAGTGACCCAAATGGTTTTTTACATTCTTGGAATCCAAATTCCTCCTTCTGCAAATGGTATGGAGTCCTCTGCCACCCCATCAAGCTCCGTGTCATCGGCCTTAAACTCCTTAACTCTTCCCTCGCCGGAACCATTTCTTCTCATCTCACCAACCTCTCTTTCCTTCAATTTTTCCACCCCCATCACAACACCTTCTCCGGCCACATTCCCCCCGACCTTCACCGCCTTTTCCGACTCAAATATCTCGACCTATCCTTCAACAAACTCCATGGACTTCTCCCTTCCTCTTTAGCTCTCTGTTTCAACCTTCGTGTCATTAATTTCTCTCATAACGGTTTCCATGGAAATATCCCATCTGAATTTAGCCAATTGTCCAAGCTTCATTCTCTGAATTTCGGCTACAACAAGCTTTCCGGTGAAATTCCTTCGTCATTTGCTAATCTCTCTTCTCTCAAAATTCTTATATTGGGTTCAAATAACATAAGAGGTTCGATCCCACCTGAACTGGGTCGTCTTCAAAATCTTCAATATCTAATATTAGGAATCAACAACATCACTGGCGAATTTCCAGTTCAGCTCTTGAACATTTCATCCCTCGTTAAATTAAACATCGCCATTAATCAAATCTCTGGTTCTTTACCTTCTGAGCTTTTCACTTCATTTCCATCTCTTGCGAGTGTTCTCATGGCCGGTAATATGTTCAGTGGTTTTATACCTTCTTCAATTTCCAATGCCTCAGAGCTTGAAGACCTCGATCTATCAAGCAACCGATTTTCAGGAAGAATTCCCCTGCTCTGGAAACTTGGGAAGATCCAATATTTGAATCTTGAAGAAAACAACCTGACGAATGACGGATTTGATTTCATCACATCATTGACAAATTCAAGTTTATTGCAGACGTTTAGTGTTTCCAGAAACCAATTGATGGGTCAGTTACCTTCCTCAATTGGGAACCTCTCAAACCAGCTATCAAGATTATATATGGGGGACAATCTGTTAGATGGAGCCCTTCCTGAACAAATTGAAAACTTGGAGAATCTTGCTATGGTTCAATTGGAATTGAATTTCTTTACTGAGAAAATCCCTTCTTCATTGGGGAATCTCAGACACTTGGAGAGCTTATTGTTGAGCAATAATTTTCTCTCTGGTTCCATACCAGAAGCTCTAGAAAATTTAACTTTTATCTTTATAATTGGGTTAGAAGGCAACAATCTAAGTGGGGAACTCCCTTGGATTTTCTCTAACTTCCAACGTTTAAATTATTTGAGTCTTGCAGGAAATGGGTTCACTGGTAACATATCAAACGATTTACTCATCTTGAAAAGTTTGGATTATTTGGATGTTTCGTCCAACAAACTCTCTGGTTCTTTGCCTTATGAAATTGATAATGCTTCGGTATTTGGATCTCTCTAACAATGAACTTTCTGGATCACTTCCATCTGCCATCGGAGATTGCACAAATCTTGTAGTTCTGTTATTGTCTAATAACTCCTTTCAAGGTCAAATTCCAATGACGCTCACAAATCTCAGAGGAATCGAATACATTGATCTTTCATTCAACGAGTTAACCGGAAAAATCCCACCTCTCGGTTTATTGCCATATCTCCAAATCTTGAATCTTTCTTCAAACAACCTCCAAGGGGAAGTCCCCAAAAATGGCATATTTCTGAACGCATCCGCCGTTCTCTTATCACAGAACTCCGGCCTCTGCGGCGGAATACTCCAATTGGGGTTACCAAATTGTTCTCCATTTCCAAAATCAAACAAAAAAAGAACAATTGGAATCGCTGTTGGTGCTATTTTCGTGGGCGTTAGTTTTACAGTAATTGCTCTGTTTTTCTATGTCAGAAACAGAGAGAAGCGGCGTGGTCAATCAGAGGCGGTCACGATTTCATTCGACGAGCGGCATCGCGCGTATTCGTTCTACGAATTGAAGGCCGCGACAGGAAATTTTAGCGAGGAGAATCTAATCGGAAGAGGGAGTTTCGGGGGGGTGTATAGAGGAGTAACGAGAGATGGAGGTTTGGTGGCCATTAAAGTTTTGGACTTGGATCAACATGGCGCCGTAAAGAGCTTTATGGCCGAATGTGAAGCTTTTAGAAATATCAGGCATCGGAACTTAGTGAAGATTATGAGTGCTTGTTCGGGATTGGATTTCAAAGCGTTGGTATTGCAGTACATGAAAAATGGGAATTTGGAAAATTGGATTCATGATAACAGAAAAGATGAGGAAAATAGTAGTGGATTAAGTTTGAAACAGAGGATTGAAATTGCGGTGGATGTTGCGGCGGCGATGGAGTATCTCCACCATGGATGTGAAACTCCGATTGTTCATTGTGATTTAAAACCAAGTAATGTTCTGTTGGATGAAAATATGGTGGCTCGTGTTACAGACTTCGGCCTTGCAAGAATGCTTCGAAATCAAAACGACTTGTCGGCCCAACAACAAAATAGCAGCATTGGCCTTAAAGGATCTATCGGCTACATTGCGCCGGGTAACTCTCCATCAAAAGTCACATGTTAGATTTAAATGCTAATTTGCTCCGTTATAGTTTTGCTTAGCTTGATTTTTATTTGTATTTTTTAAAAAATTTATATTTTAAAAATTTGACTATTTTGATTCTTTATTTATATATATATATATATATATAGGGTTTAGGGTTGCTATATTTTGAAATCAACCCAACTCGATCACACGACCTCTGCTTTGGATAAGTGAGTGTGTTCCTAGCTCATGTACAACAATAAATGTAAATGTTTGCATCAAAACCATTGTTGGGGTCTAAATATTCATTATACAATTTTTTTTTGAAAAAAGTTTAATGAATTACAAAACACAAATAGACCAACATTAACATTGTAATTTATTTTTCATGGTTTTGTATACAGAGTATGGTTTGAATGGTAGAGTATCAACAAAAGGGGATGTGTACAGCTACGGAATTCTACTTCTTGAAATGTTTATGAAAAAGAAGCCAACAAATGAGATGTTTAGTAAAGATTTAAATTTCCAAAGATGGGTTGTAAGTTCCATTCCAAATAGTGTAATACAAATTTTTCGTGAAGAATTGGAAGAAGCTTACGATGTCGAAGAAGCTACGTATCATTTGATATCTCTCTTAAATCTTAGTTTAAGATGTGCGAGCGAATCTCCCGATCAAAGACCCGACATGAAAGAAGTCAACGTCTTAATTAACAAAACACAAGCTTTGATGCAATCCAAATTCAATGTCATGGGATAAAGAAAAAATGAAAATTGAAATAAATAAGTATATATTTTGATACTCTATTTTTTTTGTAGATACTAGTTTGCCATGAAGGTTGATTATGAAACTGTTTTGTTTCTACTCAACTATCTGTTAAATCACCAATAATTGACTAATAATCTTTGTTTATTTATGTTAGTTTGTTTTGTTTGTAAATCGTAGAAAAAAATAATATACTTTGGTCGTTATATTTGAGTTTAATTTCTATTTAATTTTAGACTTCAGAGTCGATCACGTTTTAAGTTTTGATTTTGATTTCAATTTAGTAATTCTTAAATTTCAAAAGGTTGCAAATTTTATCTTTACAAAGAAAATAATTTTGAAATTTTGTCAAATTGACTACACTTTATTAATTTATAATTAAAAAAATATATTTTTCACACGTAAAAGTTAGAAAAGATAAAAATAATTAAAATTGATAAAATAATTGATCCTCCAGCTTTCTCCAACAATATCCTTCACTCTCCCATCCTACACCGCTCTACCAGCAATTTTTTTTTTTTTGTTAATTATATTGTATCTTAATTTTCATAAAACGGATATGAAGCATATAGTATTATTGAATCATCATACAAATTAAGCTGTAATAAAATAATAGAAATTACATTGAAAGTAGGAAAATGCAAAATCAAGAATGTGAAGGTCAAATTTGCATTTTAATTAATAGGATATTTTTTAAAAGAAATTAGGAAAGTTTTGGGATGGGAGAGTGAGAACTTAGGAAATTAGGAAATTTTTTAAAAGAAATTAGGAAATTAGAAATTAGGAAATTACACTGAAATAATAACTTTTTTTAAACAAAAAAATTAAATTCAAAATTAATTTTAAAGTTTAAATGGAAATA
>JBBPDJ010000017.1:17748062-17791968 GCA_037974625.1 Cucumis cinereus | reverse complement strand
TATATATATAATTTTGATTGTCGAGTAATAAGTAGTCAAAGGATTTTGATTCGTCAAATCCCTTCTAACCTAATTAATTTTGTATTAAAGAAAATATTAGTGGCAATTGTGTGTTTAGTCCATTTTGATTATATCCCCGCACCCGTTACATTTAATATATTATCTCATATTTAAGAAAGTCAATTTAAATACATTTTTACTTAATTAATTAATATTTTTACCAACATTAAATAAAAAATTTATGTCTCATTTGATAATAATTTTTTTTATAAAAAAATCTCAAATTAATTAAGAAAGGAGATAGAGATTTTGTAAATATTAATATTTACAGTGAGGGAAGTAAATTGAGAAGGGTAGTGGGTGGAAATTTACTACTCTGAAACTTTCAACTGCTTTCATTAATTTGGTTGGAACAGAATTCATAAAAAAAAAATGTCCCAACGCCCAACACTAACATTACCATGTGTAATAAAAGGGGTATTTGTCTATTCATATTCATATATTGCTCACCTGCCTACTTCATTTATTAATATTAATATAAACTATATAATATAAATTAACAATCATCCCATTTTAATAAAGCATTTAAAGATTAATTAAATTCTTATACCAAACCCCTTATCTTTTCACACACTTTTGCTGCACACCATTGGTTCCCCACTATGATTATTTCCTTTTCTTTATTGCATTATTATTATTTAAAGATTACAGTTTTTATTTTTTATTTTTATCTAAAATAATGTGGATGATAACAAAATGGTTGTAAACTGCTTGATTTGATTATAGATATAACTATTATTATTATTATTTTATAATAATATTGTGTAACATTACGCATAATATTAAATACCACTCATACCATGAAAAGGTTGATCCAATTTGACTTTATTTATTCAAATTTTAAGTCTTACTTTACTTTTCGATTAAATTAAATCAATAAATTTCATATTGAAATTTAATATCTATTTTCATACATACTAATCAAGATTTAACCTACTCAAAATATCACATCAACTCTCCCTTCGACGCCTAACTTTTACGACTTTATAATTTTTTTTCCTTATCTCTAAATTTCTATTGTGTATTAAATAGAATCTTACTTGGGAGTATTTAAGGATTTTGTATTTTAAGTTAATTTCACTGTTAAGTATTGAAATGAATGGCCTAATTTAATATAAAAATTCAACACAGAATAACATAGTTTAAAGAAAGTTTGATGGTCAAAGATAACTTAACAACTCTGTTTTACTCAAACACAATTTAAATATTCAATATGATTTGAAATTGAATTGTATTGTATTATTCCAAATTAAAACCAACCATTTAATTTTGTATTTTTTAAATTAATTTTTTAGTGAAAAAAAAAAACCCCAATAAAATAGGTGGGGCTTGGAAGAATTTTTGAACCTCCTTGTCCAAGTCTATGGATGGTTGAATCTGCTTAGAAATTTTGAAGGCAATACAAAAAAGGAAAAAAAGTGACAATGGAAATTTGGGATGCTATAAAGTTTAAATTAATTATTCATTTCAACCTTGTTATTTTTGCTAATGTCAACATGTAACATTGCCATTGGTCCTTCACTACCAACTATTTTATCCCTTTCAAGGCCCTTCTCTGCAATTAAACATAGAGAGAGGGACCTTAATAAAAGGCATTAATAAAATAAAATAAAAAGTAATACAAATTATTTTGAGCAAAAGTATTCAAATTTTTCCAAAAATATAGACAACTTTTAGAGCACATGTCAATGGTGGCCTTATTGAAAATGGCTAAAAGTCACCTAAAAATGCATATAAAACTGCCCCATCAATTCATTTGAGTCATATTTGAGTCATTTTATAGATATCGTTTGTTCAGTGAAGTATAAGAATAATTTCCAGTTAATTATAATTTTGACAAATTAATAATAATTAAATTAAAAAGAATAGGGTAAGGCAGGGTTCCTCATTCCTCATGTGAACTATGGAGCTGACATGACCCATTTTAGAGGTTGCCATTGCCTTCTTCACAATTGTCATTCTCATGCTCTTCTCTCTCTCTCCTCTCTCTTTTTCTCTAACTTCAATTCAACAAAATCTGCTAACCATGCCCACTTCTTATCCCCTCCCCCCCCCATCACATTTCTTCTGTTCAAGTTCAACGTTCATAGCATAACCTTCTAGATTCCAATCCTTCACTTTCCATCATGCCTCATCTCTCTTTACTCTGTTTCTTCTTCTTCTTCTTCTTCTTCTTCCTCGCCGTCCCCGCCGCATCTCAGCAGCTCTATTTCTCCGGATTTCACGATGACTCCGCCGTCGCCGCCAACTTAACTCTCACTGACATCGCCAAGATCGAGCAGACCGGAATCTTAAAGCTCACGAATGATACCAGTCGATTACAGGGTCATGCCTTTTACAGTTCCCCTGTTCGTTTCAAAAACTCCTCCGACGGTAAAGCTTTTTCCTTTTCCACCGCTTTTGTCATCGCCGTCGTCCCCGAGTACCCGACTCTAGGCGGCCATGGCCTCGCCTTTACCATTGCTCGCTCGAAGAACCTTCGTGGACTTCCCAGTCAGTATTTAGGCCTTCTCAATGCGACAGACGTCGGAAACTTCACGAACCATCTCTTCGCCGTTGAGTTCGATACTGTTCAAGATTTTGAGTTTGGCGATATCAACGATAACCACGTCGGAATTAATCTCAACAATATGGTTTCTAATGTCTCCACCACCGCTTCCTATTTCATCGACGATGGACCCACCAAGCAGAACCTAACATTAAAAAGTGGGAGGCCGATTCAAGCTTGGATCGATTACGATTCCACTGTGAATTCCCTCACGGTGGCACTTTCTCCGTTTTCCACCAAACCCAAGAAGCCGATTCTGTCGTTTAATGTAGATCTCTCTCCGATTCTTGAGGAGTTAATGTATGTTGGGTTCTCGGCCTCCACTGGGCTTCTTGCAAGCTCGCACTATGTGTTGGGGTGGAGTTTCAGTATGAATGGACCAGCCAGGTCCCTGGATCTGTCTTCTTTGCCTTCTGTTCCAGGTCCGAAGAAGAAGCACACTGGTTTTACAATTGGGGTTTCTGTTGCGGCTGTTTTGATTGTGATAATCGCGATTTGTGTTGCTGTTTTAATCATTTGGAAGATAAAAAACGCTGATATAATCGAGGCCTGGGAGCACGAAATCGGTCCTCATCGGTATTCCTACAAGGAGCTCAAGCAAGCCACTAAGCGATTTAGGGATAAAGAGCTTCTCGGGCGCGGTGGGTTTGGGAAAGTTTACAAAGGGACTTTGCCGAATTCGAAAATCCAAGTGGCTGTGAAGCGAATTTCTCATGAATCGAAACAGGGCCTAAGGGAATTTGTGTCGGAAATCGCTAGCATTGGCCGGCTTCGTCACAGGAACTTGGTTCAGTTGCTGGGATGGTGTCGCCGCCGTGGCGATCTGCTTCTTGTTTATGATTTTATGGCTAATGGGAGCTTGGATAACTACATTTTCGACGACCCGGATGTGAATTTGAGCTGGGAACAGAGATTCAGAATCATTAAGGGCGTCGCCTCCGGTTTGCTATACTTGCACGAAGGCTACGAGCAGGTTTGTTAAAAATCTACTGAAATAATATTATAAACTTCTTTTGTCTGCAAGAGTTAAATAAGCGACTGAATTTAATGGTTGATTCATGTTCTTTTAACGCAGGTGGTGATTCATAGAGATGTGAAAGCCAGCAATGTCCTGCTGGACAGCGAGATGAATGGGAAGCTCGGCGATTTCGGCCTCGCTCGGCTATATGAACACGGGGCCAACCCGAGCACGACTCGGGTCGTCGGAACTCTGGGATATCTGGCACCGGAGCTACCCAGAACAGGGAAAGCGACGACGAGCTCAGATGTGTATGCCTTCGGAGCACTTCTGCTAGAAGTGGCCTGCGGGCGGCGGCCAATCGAGCCGAAATGTTCGGCGGAAGAGCTGGTGTTGGTCGATTGGGTGTGGGAGAATTACAGGGAAGGGAAATTGGTGGACGTAATGGATCCAAAATTGAAAGGGGACTTCAATGTAGGTGAGGCAGTGATGATATTGAAACTTGGGTTGTTTTGTTCGAACGATTTGGCGGGGGCACGGCCGAGTATGAGGCAGGTGGTGAGGTTTCTGGAGGGGGAGATGGGAGTTCCGGAGGAGATATCAGCGCCGAAAGTGATGGAAGGAGGGAGGAATGGTGAAGGGTTCGAAGATTTTGTGAATTCGTTTGCTTCTTCTTCGTTTAACAAGTTTAGTTCGTATTCATCGACTGGAAATAGGGACATGGATATGAGTTTTGCTTCATTTTCAACTTCTCCTCTTTCGCTTCTCAATGGCAGAGACTAACAAACCATTTGTAAATTCCTTATTAACTCTGTTTTGGGGGACATTGGTAGCTAAGAAAGACGGTTGAAGAAAAGGCAGAAGTAACAGAAAAATGGGAATTTGGAGTCAAACATTTGGGTGGCAGTAAGTAAGATTCTTACTTTGAGGGTATGTAATTATTGATTTATGCTCATAAAGTCATATATATATATATATATATATATATATATATTGAGTTTTGAATGTCGTGTTAATTTTGGCCCACATTTCAATGAACCCTTTCTTATATACTTATTATCTCTATGTAAAGCTAATACCTTTCTTTCCATGACATAAATTTTGGTTCACAATATTGCAAACAACATAATTATGTACCCTTGAGGAATTTGAGGGTTACCATTTTCTGTCCCTTAAAACTCAAAATATATAATTTTTTAAATCATCCTATATTATTTAGATTCCTAGCTCAATTCCAAAAACAAAAAACTATGTTTTTCAAAAACTTGTTTATGCCAAATTTCAATCAATAAAAAAAAAAAATCTCAAAAATTGATTTTTGTTGAGTTTTAAGTATCATTTTAATATGCTCAACTAGTGTAGGTCTCTCCATTCAATCTGTTAAAGCCAGGCCCATTAAAAATGGGTTTTCTTATGTTAGGCCCATTTAAGTATCTCAATTTTGTAAAAGCCCAAGTCCACTCCCTAATGGATACATTAAATGCTACCTAATTTAATGCGTATAAAAGTCTTTTAAAACTAAAAGAATAAGATTTAATTGGATTTGAAAGGATTAAAAATGTGGCATTTTTCTTCATTTTATCAATCATCAAGAATGGTTCAACGCTGAGCTTTCAAATATATTTAATTATTTAGAGGGTAATAATTGGAACAATTTTGATTATTTTTCTTATTTAAATATGAATTTCGACGTTAAAATCCAACTGTTCAGACTTCAGAGGTTCTTCTTCCCATGGTGAACCTGTGTTTATTTTCGTTCTTCGCCATTTTCTTCTTTGCTGTCCCAGCCGCATCTCATGAGTTCTTCTACGCCGGTTTTCGCGACCCCACCGCAGCCACCAACTTAACCCTACCGGATATCGCGAAAATTGAAGACAACGGACTCTTAACACTCACAAACGACGCCAGACACATACAGGGCCATGTGTTCTACGAATCCCCTGTTCGCTTCAAAAACTCTTCCGACGCCAATTCTTTTTCCTTCTCTACATCTTTTGTTTTTGCCATCGTCCCCGAACTCCCAAGCGTTGGCGGCCATGGCCTCGCCTTCACCGTTGCGCCCTCCAAAAACCTCCACGGGCTTCCCTCTCAGTATTTAGGCCTTCTCAATTCGACTAGTATCGGAAGCCCCTTGAACCATTTATTTGCCATCGAGTTCGACACCTTGCAAAATCCAGAGTTCCAGGACATCGACGACAACCACGTTGGAATCAATCTCAATAGTATGATCTCCAATGCATCCACTACAGCCTCTTATTTCATTAACGATGGGAACACCAAGCAATATATAAACCTAAAAAGTGGGATGCCAATTCAGGTTTGGATTGATTATGATGCCCCTGTAAATTCCCTCACGGTGGCCCTTTCTCTGTTTTCCACCAAACCCCAGAAGCCAATTCTGTCGTTTAATGTCGATCTCTCTCCGATTCTTTTGGAGTTCATGTACATTGGGTTCTCAGCCTCCACGGGCTCTATTCCATCTTCTCATTATATTTTAGGTTGGAGTTTCAGTATGGATGGACCAGCCCAGTCACTGAATATTGATTCTCTGCCTTCGGTTCCCGGGCCGAAGAAAACGTACTCTGATATAGCAATTGGGGTTTCAATTCTCATCATTTTGATTGTGATAACTGGAATCTTTCTTACTCTTTACAAAATCACAAAGAAGATAGACATAATCGAAGCTTGGGAGCTTGAAATTGGTCCGCATCGGTACCTTTACAAAGAACTGGAACAAGCAACGAATCAATTTAGCAACAGAGAGGTACTAGGACGGGGCGGATTTGGAAAAGTTTACAAAGGAACATTGCCAAATTCAAAAACCCACGTGGCTGTGAAGCGAATTTCCCACGAATCAAAGCAGGGCCTCCGTGAATTTATGTCGGAAATCACAATCATTGGTCGGCTTCGTCACCGGAACTTGGTTCAATTACTGGGATGGTGTCGTCGTGGCAACAATGAAGATCTGCTTCTTGTTTATGAGTTTATGGAAAATGGGAGTTTGGATAGTTACATATTCGGCAAACCAAAAGTGATTTTGAGTTGGGAACAAAGGCTTAAGATCATAAACGGCGTTGCTTCCGGTCTTCTATACTTGCACGAAGGATACGAACAGGTTATTAAATCACTTCTAAACTATGTTTTTTACATTTCTTATTTCATTCTAATCTTTATTATCGACAAATTAAAGGTGGTCATTCATCGAGATGTGAAGGCCAGCAATGTTTTGCTCGACGACGAGATGAACGGAAAACTAAGCGATTTCGGGCTCGCCAAACTCTATGAACATGGCGAGAATCCGACAACGACACGCGTCGTCGGAACTGTCGGCTACCTGGCGCCGGAACTGCACAGAACCGGAAAAGCCACAACCAGCTCTGATGTTTACGCGTTCGGCGCACTGGTGCTTGAAGTGGCCTGCGGTCGCCGGCCGATCGGCTCGAGGGCGGTGCTGGAGGAGATGGTGCTGGTGGATTGGGTTTGGGAGAAGTACAGGGAAGGGAAACTATTGGAAGTAATGGACCAGAAATTGAAAGGGGATTTCAATGAGGTTGAGGCAGTGATGATTTTAAAATTGGGGTTGCTCTGTTCGAAGGATTCGGCGGCGAGGCGGCCGAGTATGCGTCTGGTGATGAGATATTTGGAGGGCGAGATTGGAGTTCCGGAGGAGATTACGGGTCCGAGAATGGTGGAAGGAGTTGATGAATGTGTGGATTGGTGTAGTGAAAACAGAGACATCAGTTTTGCTTCTTTATCCACTGTGTCTCTTTCGATTCTCGACGGTAGAAGTTGATGAATATTTGTAATTCAAAACAGCTCCAACATAACATTAAATATAGTTTTGATAATAATGAAAAAAGCCTAGCCCAATTGAAACTGTGGTCGGATGATCAAAATAATAAATGTGGAACTAAATTTGATTGTGTTATCTAATTGCTATCCTATATTAATTTGTGATAAATTTCACGTTCAAACCATTTATATCTTTCATGTAACTCATTAAACAAGTCCATCAACTATTCCACCAAAATGCAATCAATCTCAATTTCAATATGATTGATATCTTATTAACATGTGATTATTGTATAATTGAGTTTTTAAACTTTAAAAACGTTTAATTAAATTAAAACCAATAACATTTTTTGCAAATAAGTTCATCTTCAGGCTCCATCCTAATTCACTAAAACAGGAAATTGATCGCAGAAGAAAAACACACGATTAGAAAGAAGAAATAAACACGTTATAGCAAACCAAGATTGACCATAATTTTCTTAGTCATCTCCTTTTTGTCTTTTCCATCTCATATATCTCTTTCTTATCTTCCGCCAATAAATGAAGAAACCCTAAATTATCATACATCATATCATATATATATATATATAGTCAATAGAAATATTTTAGTCAACGATTTTAATTAAATCACAATGTTGCATCAAAAGTCTGTATGTATACACGCGCACACACGTCATACTTATACACGTGTATTAAAATAATTTGTTATAATTATTTACTTGCATCTAATAATACTTAATACTTATTTAAATATTACACCTTTTCTTACATCACATGTATTAAATATTTAATATTATATTGGTCTCAACTATGAAGTCTCCACGTCAAAACTCCTTACCTCAGAATGTCTTTAATGGATTCCTGCAAGTTTCTCATCGTTATAGCCTCTAATTTTGATCGCACCTTGTGAAGAAATGGTGCTTATGATGCTCTGTTCCACCGGAGAGAGATGAACAAAAACCCCATGTTTTTTAATCTCTCAATTGTGGTGTCTCTGCTTCTAGTCTCAGTAGTCTCATCAACTGCTTCTGAAGGTACTAATTTCACCTTCAATGGCTTCCAATCTGCAAATCTATCACTCGATGGTATGGCTGTTTTTACCTCAAATGGCCTCTTGAAACTGACCAACGAGACCAGGCAAAGAATTGGCCATGGGTTTTATCCAAATCCTGTAAATTTTGTCAATTCATCTCATGGCGTTTCATCTTTCTCAACAACTTTTGTCTTTGCCATTATTTCTGAATACCCAACTCTAAGTGGCCATGGAATTGCCTTTGTGGTGGCTCCGACGAAAACTTTCCCCGGAGCCGAGCCGAGCCAGCATCTTGGCCTTTTCAATGACAGCAACAACGGAAACACAAACAACCATATTTTCGCTGTAGAACTCGACACAATTCAGAATCTAGAGTTGCAAGATATTGATGCGAATCATGTTGGTATAGATATAAATGGGTTGATTTCTAAGAAAGCTGTAACTGCTGGATTTTATCCTTACAACAATGGGGAATTCAGAAATTTGACTCTTATAAGTGGCCATCCAATGCAAGTTTGGATCGAATATGATGGTATCAACAAAGAAATCAATGTCACTTTAGCACCAATTAACATACCCAAACCCAAAATTCCACTTTTTTCTTACTTCTATGACCTTTCGTCCGTCATTAAAAACTCTTCCATGTTCGTCGGGTTTTCATCCTCCACTGGCTCTGTTTCAACTTCTCATTATATTTTAGGTTGGAGTTTCAAATTAAACGGACAAGCTCAAAGTCTTGACATTTCCCATCTTCCAAAGCTGCCTCAGAAAAAACATAGACCCAAAGTTTTAACAATCGGGTTGCCTTTAATTTCTGGAGGGATTGTTTTATTGGTGATTTTAGGCATTGTTCATGTTATCAGAAGGAAGAGGAAGTTCGCGGAGCTGCTCGAAGATTGGGAGCTTGATTATGGGCCTCATAGGTTCAAATACAAAGACTTATACACAGCTACAAATGGATTTAAAGAAAAAGAAATTCTGGGTTCTGGAGGATTTGGACGAGTCTACAAGGGGGTATTACCAAAATCAAAACTTGAAGTAGCTGTAAAGAGGGTTTCTCATGAATCAAGACAAGGAATGAAAGAATTTGTAGCTGAGATAGTTAGTCTAGGGAGGCTTCGTCATAGAAACCTTGTACAACTTTTAGGCTACTGTAGACGAAAAGGAGAGCTGCTTTTAGTATATGATTACATGCAACATGGAAGCTTGGACAAGTACCTGTTTAACGAAACATTTCCAAGTTTGAATTGGAGCCAGAGATTTCGAATCATAAAAGGAGTGGCTTCAGGGCTGCTTTACCTGCATGAAGAATGGGAGCAAATTGTTATTCACAGAGATGTAAAAGCCAGTAATGTCTTACTAGACAATGAGTTAAATGGACGATTAGGAGATTTCGGTTTGGCAAGACTGTATGACCATGGCACAGACCCTCAAACAACTCATATTGTAGGAACACTCGGATATTTGGCTCCAGAACACACGAGATCCGGCCGGCCCACGACTCAAATGGATGTGTTTGCTTTTGGGGCATTTCTGCTGGAAGTAGCAACAGGAAAGAGGCCAATAGAGGTTCGAGGGATGATGGAAGATGTAATATTGGTGGATTGGGTGTTGTTATGTTGGATGAGAGGAGCCATTGTTGAGGCCAAAGATCCAAAATTGGGAACAGAGTATGTGACAGAGGAGATGGAAATGGTGCTGAAACTTGGATTGTTGTGTTCACAATCTAATCCAATGGCGAGGCCAAGCATGAGGCAAATTGTGCAGTACTTGGAAGGAGATGCTGCGATGCCAGAGATGGGTTCTATAGAAACATTAGGTGGTAGTGGTGGATATGAAGGTTTTGATGATCTTGCCATGTCGTATAATTCTTCTTTGGATAAAGCTATTGCATATTCTACTTCTTCATATGAGAGAGGTTTTGCCCATTCTTCTGATGCGCAGTCTCTCCTGTCAGGTGGCCGTTGAATGTAATATTGAAATTACTTCATTAATTAGTAGGACAGGTACACATGTACCTTATACATCATACAAAGAAATACTCAAATGTAAAATACATAATAATATACATATGATATTCTAGTACTCCCCTCGACATGGATTCAACAAACTTATAACACCCATCTCGGATAACAAACCAGAAAAGGATTGCAAAGACTACGGCATGGTGAATATATATTATGGAGCCTGTTTGCATTTCCAACGATCTTCTCCTCACCAATCTATCAATGAGCATTCGTTTTTTAGGCATATCAATTTCCTTTATTCGTAACGAAGAATTCAACCCACAAGGCTAATATCCACTATAAGAACAACATTTACAATAATATAATATTGTCCACTTTAAATATAAATTCTCATATCTTAGCTTTTGGTTCACCCAAAAACCGTTATATTGTTAAAAATAGTTATTTTCACATGACTTACAGCTTATCTAGCCAACGTGGAACAAACGTTATTGAAAACCATCAAAATCAACCCCCTCTAAAAACATAGGACATTTAAACTAAGTATTTATCACTTTAATACAATTTGTTTATAAAATATTGACTCAAGTATTTGTTAATTACGAATCTTCCTCAATAAATTTTCAAGACACCAATCATTTAAAACACATTCCAGCCTAGAGAAGATAATCTTAGTTGGCAAGAAGGAATCTGTATCATAATTTGATGAGTGATATACTAAGCAACATGATATTGCAATGTCCTCCGATTCTAACATCCTTTAAACAAAATTAAAAAAAAAAAAAAAAAAAAAGTGAATGAATCATATGGCCGCTTCAAGTTCTGAATAAATTCAAAAACAGTAAATATACAAGTAAAATTGCCCAAATCACTACAAATTTTCTCAGTGCAAAAATGTCGGGGAAATTTTTAATAAAAAAGACAGCCAATCACACAACTTGGTAATTTTCTGTAATCAACTGTGTCCTTTGAGCATATCTGGGAGGAGCACCGCCCTTAAGAGGCAAAATGTTGACAACCTGCCATGGAGTTTACAAACCAATGTTAAGAGGTAATGCAGCAAATGTCAAATAAAGAACGAGAATAAGCGTGGTTCAAATCTTATTATTATTATTATCATTTTACATCATAAAACGATGTGAATGAGCGGAAAAGTCGGTCTAATAGGGGTTTCTAAATCGAAAAAAAACAGATATTGTGAACGTGATAATAATGGTTACTGAGAGGTTTGTAATTAATATCTGGTTTCAAGTAGAGGGCAGAATTATAAACCTTCAGGTCGCTAAATGTGCTAGTTGCTGAAAACCGAACAGAAATGGGGAAAAATACTGATGAATCGGCTGGAGGAACAACGAACTCCATTGATCCACTGTCAAGAAAATGTAACAAATAAAAAAACATACGCATGCAATTGTAACAGTAGGGTAGTTGAAAGAACCCAAACACTACATACCTGCGGTTTGAGTTATCAATGAGAACTATAGACCACTCCAAGATAGAATTTCTGGAATCGTACCTGCAGGTTGTGCAAAAACAGATGTCAAACTATAGGGAAAGAACTGGGCAAATGGGGCTTTAAATTCAAAAGGATAGAGATTCATTAGAATCATGTCATAAGTTTTGCCTTTCCGACGGTTCTCAACATTGAGACTTGTTAAACATTTACGAACTTGTTTCTTTTTGCCATGTCCCATTTTTAAAGACAAAAAAGAAAATCTTATGAAAATTACTTTAATTAAACGTGTTTCAAAGTTCAACAAGGAGAGTCCCAGTTCAATTAAAGAATCTATGGAGTCATGATTTCAATGTAGGAAAAAAAGCCAGGTGAAAACTAAAAGAGTAAATATAAATCTATACCTCCATTCTCCATCAATCTGCCTTACACTAGGTGCCTCACGAAGGGCAGGAAGAGGCACTGAGATGACAACATTTCGCAGGTCAAACATTGATGAAGCCTCGTATTCAATGCTGACATAGGTTTCATTTCCAGAAACAGACGGCCAGCAGTTGACTGCAACAACAGAAGCATCATAAGTATAGCTTTTAAAATATATATATATACAAAACTGTATCCGTATGAGAAGGGTTCGAACTTACTTGTTAATGGTACCATTGATTCGTCAGTGCTTTGCATTCTCCACTTTAAGAGACCAACTCCAGCATCACTACCTTGACCAGTAGGAAATGGCCTGTTCGGGTCTTTCAGGCCTAGAATGTTTTCATTGGAAAATAACTCTTTGTTCATGTTAGGATGAGTTTTGAAAAGGATGCCAGGGTTCCCACCAGTCTCAATCTGAAAATAAGGCATAACGAATCAAGATAGTGAAACAAATAACAAAACCAGCTTTGCAAATCAAATCATAATAATATCATAACACAAAGATGAGACAAACGTAGTGGGTGATAGGTGGTTCAAAATACTATACGAACAAATTTAGAGACAGATTGTCCCAAGTTCCAAAGTTGTAAACAATCCAATGATGAAAACCTTAGCTTCGTACACGTTTGATGGAAAGTTTATAACGTATGCCAGAAATCAATTATCATAAGTAAAATAGTGGAAATTGAAAGGTATGTGAAGCTATGTATGAGAGAATGATATTTCTTATTATTGAGAGGTGAGGAAAAACTCACATTTATACACAAGAGATTACGATGAAAGACCTAGAATTAAGCAATCCCTCTAAATCTTTATGGAAATAGGATATACAAGGAATCAGTCTTATCAATTCCTAACTTACAGCAAGACAATTAAGCTTGATTTTCTACAGTATGTGTTAGGGATACCAATCACCTAGAGAAGTTGTAGTTTCTGTTATACAGCATCATTAATATAAGCCACGTACCTGAACTTGAATGTGGGCATCTTCTTGGTTAAGAATCTGAAGGGACATTGTTCCCTGAAGGTCAAAGTTACTAACTCCACCATCTCGTTTCAGGGACACATTGAGTTTCTCCTCGACAGATAGAGTAACAGGATCAGTTGGGGGTGGAACAGCTGATTTAGATAGACCAACACTTGGCTGTACATCTTC
Source organism: Cucumis cinereus (assembly GCA_037974625.1). Classification (NCBI taxonomy): domain Eukaryota; kingdom Viridiplantae; phylum Streptophyta; class Magnoliopsida; order Cucurbitales; family Cucurbitaceae; genus Cucumis; species Cucumis cinereus. The sequence continues at coordinate 17,778,575 of JBBPDJ010000017.1, read as the reverse complement.
AACTATTACTTCACCTTCTGCCTTCAAAGATTCCAAGAATTGATTTGTCCTTTGGGATTTACCAAGCTGCATGCCAAGGCCTTTAGGAGGAGCAGTAGCAGATGAAGGTGGACGGCCTAATAACAGACATACAAGGTAGAATGGTAAGCGTGCACTTAATACATGACAATCATCGTTGGCCATAAAATATATGACAAATTACTAAAAGACAACGTCGCTAGCGTATATGGTATTGATGCAAGGACAAGTAATTCCTTACAAATACGCATAACAAACTGACAAAACTCATCATAGACAACGTTCATCAAACGTGCATTCAAACAAAGGGCAACCTTTAGGCTTGCTAGAAAAGGACTCAACATCAGCACCCAATCCAAAACCAGAACTGCTACCAAAACCACCTCCACCACCTGATGATATGCCCAGGTCACCGAAGCTATTATCAATCTTTCCTGATCCCATGGATTGTAAAGACATAAAGCCTCCTTTGTCACCCCTATTCTTTTCAATCTGCAGTATGTATGGAAAATTTATCAACTTTGATTTTATTTTATTAGAAAAAGAATTTTTTCTTGAAAAATATATTTTAGTTGTGAAATGATGAAGGGCACATAAAAGATACCTTGCTTTTGTCAATCTCACTTGCTTTTCGCTTCATGACATCCTTAGTTTCATTTATCTTGCTCTGCAATACCAATTTGTGCAACTTCTCTTCGTGGCTCTCCATCTCACAGTATTGCTTAACCTGGGCAACAGTCACGTTTTCCTTGTGCCCAAGAGAAATAACCTCGTCGAAAGCAAAAATCAAATCGAAAGCTGTTTTGCAGATTCCCTCTTCATCCATAGAGAGTGAATATTCAGGTACCTAGAATCGCTTAAGGACTCCAGCATAAATCCATTCTCAGCATGTTTGACACAAGCATTTGTAAAGAACTATCTTACTGTGAAAACAAAACTCCCACACATACACACGTAAGAGGGTAGACACATACACATGTTGGAGGGCTGAGGGCACCACTATTATCAGACGTAAAAAAAATATTCTTATCAGAAAAAGAAAACCTATGACCTTACCAGAAAAGACTTGATTTTGTTTCATATAAAATGAACTATATAAAATTCTATTTTCCTTGGCAGTCTACAGTTAATCATTGCATTTATACAACACATCGTCAATAAGGATTTAACAAATGCCTGCTTTGTTCTAGCATGTGCAAACTTTGTTAGTTCCCTTGAATTACTACTAATTTGCAGTTGAAGATCACCCAATTTTCGTGGAATAAACAGTAGAACCACAAGCCAGTATACCCAAATTCAACAAAAGGTCAGCAATAAAAGAACTAGAAATAACTATAGGCCATCTCAGAAAAGGATACAAGCTTAGAAAGGAGCCTTAAGGTGTCCAAATCTTCAAGGATGTTGCTCTGTTTATTTGTTACAAGAAGCAAGTATAAAGCCTCTATTGGCTGGTAAACATAGCGAACATTTTCTGTCTCCACAAATGTATGCTGTTTTCCAGTTCCAACCAACTTTGGGAAAGCAGCAAGAAGGCCCTCAATTCTGATTCTAGACATATCAACAAACTGTCTAGAAACAAGAACTGCAAAAAGAAAACATCCAAAAAGACCGCCTTGTAAGTACTAACTAAAATTCATCAAAGACTTGAAAATAAAATTTAAGGGACAAAAGGTGTGTGTTTGTGCCCGTGTGAGAGAGAGACCAACAAGTGTATAGTGTAAAACACTAACTATGAAAATCAGCATTACAAAAGATAGAGTTCAAAATTATTGTTGTGGAATGGGTAAAGAAAATGTCTCACCTTTCCCGGACTTGCTAACAATGGATGCGGCAAGAACAACCTAAGCAAACATATATAACGCTCGTCAAAAGAAAATAAGGGGGCAGGAGAAAAGATAAATTCGTTAACCCACCGAATGTCAAAAGCACGCCACCAGAAAAAAAAATTAAATAAGAAACAAGATGCAACAAATACATAATAAATCCAGCTTAAAAAGAGAGAAATTGCTAATGATCTTCACGAGCAAGATGCTCATGCTAGTTCCTACCATAATTCCTAAAGTAAATTAAAAGGCGCAATAATATCAGATTCAGCGATGCCAGAAAAAAAATATATGTAGCAGGATCCATTAATCTCAAACACTCACAAGATTTTCTGAATGGCACAATAAAAGTTGAAACCATCCAGCATCTTGATTATTTACAATAATGAAATAATTAAGAGAATATATTATATCCAAACAAAAATTTGCATGATAGCATAGCTGAATTCACCCCCTCAACGTTCATGAACTTCAACTGGTCAAAACAAAAAAAAAAAGCACTTGGAAAAGAAATTCAGAAAAATAAAATATTACGGATAATTGCCTATATATAAAGTTACATAAGAATGCGGATAAAAAGAGACAACAAATGGTTCAATAACATAAATGCCTTTACCATTTTTTAAATGATATGAGAGTGCAAACCAACAATCACCGACTTCAGATAAGAGAAGTTGTATCTTCCGCACCTAGAAATGAAATTTCGTTAGTCACACACTTAGTAGAAAGGGAAAAAAAAGCATTACCTCAACAGCTTAATCTAAAATGTTTGAATATTTTAAAATGCTCTAACTCTTTATGTATACCATGATATCTATCTAACTTCACTTAGAACTATACTACGAAAGACCTTAGAGAACGGAAGGTCTTTAAGATCCGGCCGGCATTCGCGGGGGAGGGGGAAGGGGAGAGAAGAAAAGTAATGGATCTGAAGCTGGAACTCTAGTTATTCCCACAAACTACTGTAATTATAACCAAGAATCAAAATCATGTAGCCGATCTAGAGAATGTCAGAAATTCACAAATTACAGCAGATCCAAGTTCGCAAGCATGTAATGTACGGAACATATCGGCAAACAAAGCAACAGAAATGGCACACAAAATCCAGATCCATCTCACAAAATTAAAAGAAGAAACAAACCATCACTAAATTTCAAGATTGATGGTGAGATAAACAAACAGCAGACAGAGAAAGAGAAATTCAAACCAGGGATTTGTGGAATCGATGAGTTTGTTTTGACCGACAAGGGAGAGATCTAAATCGAGGAACGCCGATGAAGGAGAGACTGATCTATTTAACTTCGAAATGAAATCGAGGAGCGCCGGTCGGCGGGAAGAAAGAAAACGAACGAGGGATTTACACTACCTCACGCCCAATTGCCTTCTTTTTAATAATTCCCCTTTTTTTCTCTCTCTCTTAAATTCTTGGTTAAAAGCAAAAATCCAATAAATAAAAGGAAATTCTTATAATTTCAAACATTTTCTTTAATCAATACTTAAACCCCAAGGACTTAAAAGAATTAAATAAATAATTAATATTCAACAACGTCAAATGTAATGTACTAATATTGTTGAGAGGAATAAATGGGTAGAATTTGTATTGTTGTAAATTTCTAGCATTTACTTATAAAATAATAAGTAATTAAATTAACTTCGAACAATCAAACAAAAATTCAAAAGGTTGAATATAACAAAATAAAAGTTTTTAATTTAAAATTGACGTTATAATGTACTAATACTGTTGAGAATCAATATGATTTTTTCCTATAAAATAATAAGTAATTAAATTAATTTCAAACATGTATATGTAATATTAAACAAAAATTTAAAACGTTGAATATAACAAAATAATAGTTTGTAATTTAAAATCAACGTTCTATACAATATATTAATATCATTGAGATGAATCAATATGTGGAATTTGTATCGTTGTAAATTTCTAACTTTTCCTTATAAAATAATAAGTAATCAAAATAATAAAAAATAGTTTTAAATTTAAAATTAAAGTCAGATATAACAAATTAATATTGTTGAGACAATCGACTAGTAGAATTGGTATCGTTGCAAACTTTTAACTTTTCCTCGTAAAAAAATAAGTAATTAAATTAATTTCACATATATACATTTGATTTCAAACAAAAATTCAAAATGTCCAATCTAACAAAATAAGACAAACACTACAACGTTTTGTTGTGATGCATATTTTTTTCATTTCAACATCATTAATTAAATTGTATGACGGTGTAATTGCAACAACTACAACACTTTATCAACAATTTTTTTTTTTTAATTTACCCTTTTTAAATTACATTTAGATTCAATATTGTCCTAAAACCAAGTTACAAAAATAGGACAGAATTTTCTTTTTAAAAATGTTTTATTTTTTGAAGTTAAAAAAGCGTGGAGTTAAAAAAAAAAGTTCAATAAAGTCATCACAAATAGTATATCTATGAACCCCCGGTTCATAGTTTAGATCCCCACTTCCAATTTGTACTTAAAAAAAAGTGTAAAAAAAAGGATGAATTTTAAAAATTATCATACTTCCTAATAATATTTTTAATAGAAATTAGATGTTATTTGTAGTTCCTCTCCTACATCCAACAATTCAGTCACTTCTTAGATGGTTTTTTGAGTGCAGATTTGTAACAATCAAATTTCATGGAAGTTTAACATTTTAATTTTATGGATCTTATTGGACACATTAAAATCTCAGTTCAGGTATTGACTTACACCAACAAATTTAACATTTCCAACATTCATCCATTTGACAATGCAAATGCAAATCAAACCACCAAAATTTGGATAATAATTAATGTAAACTGAACTATGTTCAAATTTATAGCTGCACATTTCCTCTAGATACTTTTTTTTATATTACCAAAACTAAAGATTTTATAGTATGGAAGTACAGTATCCAATTTATAAAAAAGTATATTTTTTTTTACCTTCTACTATTATCACACCTGCTTGAAATTACCAAAATGAAATATTGTGCATGTTCGTTGAGATCTCGTTCTCACTAGGAGTTTTGGTTTTTTCGCTCTTCACTCTCTTGGTTCCTTCACTCCTTTGGGTTTAGGGTTTTTCATTTCTAACTTTTTCTATTTTATCTAGCTCTCAGCATGCACAATCAGGTCATTTGGTAATTTCCCTTCATGATAACAAGGTAAAAATGTTGTATGGATAATATCATCGAAAAAAATAGAGAACATGGTATACCATAAGAGAATCTGAGCCCAACGAATTTACGTTATCTCCCAATTTTACTTACTCAAATTTTATGAGTAATTGTATCCCAAGATATAACAAATTAACTTTCTCGTTGAAGCAGCACATTATCCACAAGATTCAACGAATAATACTTTGTAAAAATAAACCGAACTTGAACAAGTTTACAAAAAGGGAGAAATATTTTATGAGGAAAAATAATGGTGGTGAAGTTCTTTTAAGCAATTAGAAGAAGATGTGTATTTATAAACTATCCTGATCATTCAAATAGTCGCATCTCTTGCTTCTATCTATGAAACAATAAATTCTACCTGAAAGTTTTTTTAAAAAATGGCACACATTCTATTTTGGATCCAAATTTTGGGTAAAATGTACAGTTTATATCATAAATTTTCTTGCAAGAACTTTAATTACTGACGAATTTTCTTACTAAAAATTTAAAAAGAGCGAACAATTTCTGTCCCGTTTCTATATGGATCACGATTTCCCGATACTCATCAGGAGTGAAAATAATTTAAACGGATCTCCAAATCCTCAAGATCTTGTAGGACCAACCAACACTCCAGCCTAGCATTTAATTTTAAGGTGGAAAAAGTAGCTCCGGAAAGAAAAATTGAAGAGAGAAAGTTCTGATAACGTTACCGAAGCAGTGGTTGTGGTTGTGTTTGGGGCATTTCCAAATAATGGCGTCCTCCTCTGCGATTTTATCATCTTCTCTTCCTCCGGCCAGAGCTCCGATTTGTAACCATCAAGACGGTCGGCTTTGTCTCTTTCAAATTGGGTCTTCTGTCCGTGCCAATAACAGCAGGGCTCGTGCTTCTTTCAGGGTTCAGGCCGCCGCAAAGCCTCCGGCTGGAGTACACTCTTATCCTTTTCAAATTTGTGTTCTTTTTTCCTATTACTGTTTCACCTGTTGAAAAAATGGTTTACATCTCAAAAGCTTAAAGAAAACCACAATAATACATTCATGGGGGATCGTGAATTACCTTTTTATTTATGTTTTGAAGGTTGAATTACCAAAAGTAGAGCCGAAATTTGAAGCCCCGTTTCTTGGATTCACTAAAACTGCTGAAATCTGGAATTCTAGAGCCTGCATGATAGGTCTTATTGGGATTTTCGTAGTGGAGCTGGTGAGCTTTTTTTTTCTTTTTCATATGATGAAAAGTTTCTTTCTTGTACCTTTGATATCATCCTTTACGGGTTTTATTTGTCTGATTTTTCAGATATTGAACAAGGGTATACTTCAGGTGATTGGAGTCGATGTTGGGAAAGGCCTGGATCTTCCTCTTTGATTTCCAGAAAAGTTTTAAACACCTTGAGATCCTCTGTGTTATTTTATTGAAAGAAGAAAAACAATGAACTTGTAACGGTAACACAGGACTTTCAACTGTATCAGAGAATTCTACAATCATGAAGTTCTTGTACTTCATAAGAAATTTACATAACATTGTCACCGTTGAAATATGCTCAAGCTCTTGAGTTCTGTAATGATACCTAATACCCAGAACTCGAGAATATTGCAAATTAAATAAGCCTACAGATTCGAGTATCGATTATAGGCACCTTGGATGGAGGTTGTCCTATGTCTAGTACTTCTTCCAGCGATATCCTGCGGTTCCTCCAAGCAGCTCCTACCCAGTCCCTTATCATCTGTGCTTCAGACTTTCTATTCTTTTGGACGTCAAGAATCTCCGCATACGCTTCTACAGATGCAATCAATGATATCAATGGAATGGATAATGATGCTCAGACCACCACGTTTATGAAAGCTTAACATGTCTATTTTGCTATAACATGTGACTTTATGAGAGATTTTAACCATAATCAGGGTGGGATTTGATCAGTTCATCTGGGTTTCATTTTAGGGAGCAACCGAAAGCTATCCAACGTTTAACTACCACAACTCTCGCAATGAACATTTCGATCTCATGCAGTGATTTGTTTGTTCTTTTTACAAGCCTCGAGCTAAACGCTTAGAATCACTAAGATGCTTGATCAATACCTCCAGCTATTTTTGCTATGTCAAATCTGTCCACCTTTAATTGTCCTCCCCTGTCTTCAAGAGAATAAACTATTCAGTTGAAATTATTATTAATTTTTTTTTAAAAAAAAAAAGGTTAAAGATGTAGCGTTGGTTGGCTATACGATACCTTTTGGTGAAACTTTCATCAAGTCTATTGCTCTCCTGTAAAGTCCCTGTAAATGAATGTTTAGAGCAATCTGTTGAAATGTAACTAACAAGAAACACTTCTGTACACTATGAGGATTTGAATATGATCTGTAATTCAATTGCATAGGGCCAGTAGACAATAACTAACACCCAGGCTGTTGGGAAGAGAAATCAACACCTTCCACACTGCACTAAAGTACCAACAATTTTTGCTTATATTTGAAGGGAGTTTATAACATGAGTGAGGCAGTGGCAAAATCCAACCTCCTGAATCAAAATTGAACTTGAATGCTCCTTCATTGCTTTGTGTCGAAACATGAGTGCTATGCAGGTTAAGATAACACCAACCTTCGGATGGTGAGATCCTGTACCATGTAATGTTCCAAAAAATTAGACGCCCTCATACCCACTTGGAAAATAGCCAAACAATGCTAAATGAAAAAGAACAGAAACTTCAGTTGTATATAGGTTGTAAAGTTTCGAATATATTGAGAATTCTAAATTTAGCAACTACCATACCAAAATATTCTTCTGTTTTAGTTAACGCATCTGTCAGTAAATCCTCGGCTTCAACAAAATTCCTAGACAAAAAGGGATCAAAGTAGAGTTATGAACTTATGATTTATAATTACTACAGTAAGGAATCTTATTGGCAATTTGCTCAAGATAACACAAATCAAGAAGCTACCCCAAGTTCCCCTCAATCTGCCCTAAAGCACAAGTCGCAGCCACTAAAACCTCCATTGGAGACATATTACCACCAGCTAATGCACATTGCTTACTCGAATCTTTGACTTCTGATCCCACTTCAATTATTCTCTGGTACACCTCTTTTGCAGAGGAAAAGTTCTGTAAAGCCACTAAGAATTCTCCGTATGCAAAAGCAGTAGTACCTACGAATCAAAATATTAATAGGAAGTAATCAACAAATTTTCCCACACATATAGTTGAAGTACCTTACCAGCACATCTTTCAATAGTTTGAAACCCTTCAAATAACGATTCAGCTACAGATAGATAACCAATAGTTAACTTAGTAAAACTTCAGAATAGAACAAGATGCTTAGAGAGAATACTAAAGGCCAAACACCTGCATCAAGGTTATTTTGGACAAGCTCAACCAGCCCCTTTACAGCTTTTACACGAGCTCTCAGAACTTCAGAATTTCCATCATCAGCGAGTTCACTATTTTCAAATAGTTGTAAGCATTTATCCGCGATAGCAGATGAAGAATCGTCCTACATATGAAAAATCATCCCCAGAGAACTTCGATCCATGTTAAACGATACAAAATGAGCAACAATTACAACTTCACAAGGAAATTTACCATGTCTAATTCGAGATGAAGTCCAGCAAGTGCTTCAAGAGCAGCCACTACAAGAAAGACATGAAGAAATAACAGTCAAAACACGGGCCACCAATAATCAATTTGACCCGAGCTTAACTTGGCTAAAAGAACGAAATAAAACCCTAGGAAACTTTACCTCTAATATCTAGAGAACAATGTGCTAAATCCTCAATTCGCTGAAGCTTATCTATAGCATCATGAATATCACCTCTGAAACATCCAAAATAGGACAGTTGTTTAGCCATGAGCCGATTTAATTACAACATACATCTTAATGAAATGAATCAAAAAAGAATAAATGAAACATAATGAAAACCTTTCGGCAAACAACGTAGACATAGCAAGCAATACCGCTCCCCTGGAGTTATCGGCATCTTGGCCTTCACTCGACTGAGCAGAGAGGCACTGCTCCAAAACCAGAAGACCTTGTGCGTACGACTCGTCTAGTATCACATTAAGATTACGGACCAAAAATCTCATACCGATTTTTGACATAAAAACAAACGAAAAACAATTCTGCAGTAAGAATTAAAAAAGAAATGGTGAAATCAAACAAGAATATGGACCTGATTTTTGAGACCTAGCGTGAGACAGAGCATAATTGATCATCTGACGAGTGACCGGGTTAGCATTTGGGTGGTCCATTCCAACGTGAAGTAATCTCCATGGTGAAGCTAAACATGAGGACGATGGAGGAGAAAGAAGAGAGAAACGGGAGCTGGAGCCCAAACTCGCAGTTCGAACGGCGGCGGCGGCGGCGGTTTTTGACAGCTGAACGGCGACGCGAATCATAGCTTCCAGAGAAACGGCCAAAGCGAGAGAATGAGAGAGCGCTTGAAATCGAAGCTAGAGGAAACATTTGAAAAAATTTGGCCAAATGTCAACTTTTATATATGTTAGGCCTAGTTTATCAATTTGAATCTTGAATTTTCACTAAAATGTCTAGTTTATCCATTTAAACGTTGAACTTTCACAAATCAAATATATCTATTTAATCTAATAATTTTCATAGTATATCCAAAATAAAAATTTAAATCGATACAATCATGCAAATTCGAGACTTAAATTTAAATACTTGTAAAAGTTCAGGGTTTAAAGTTTAAAGTTATACAATTTTAAAAGTCATGGTTTAAATTGAATTAAATCGATAAACTCCGTAGTTTAGAGTGTAAATTGATATTTTACAAAAATAAATTAATCTAAATTATAATGTGGCCCTCAACTTCTGCCTTTTCATGATTTTTTATTTTAATAATTCTTTATATTTTTAGAACAATATTATCATTTACCCTATTAATATTAGATGAAAATCTACTTAAACGTGACTTGATCATTTATTAGACTAAGCTAAAACAATATCATTTAAATTCAGTCGACTTTTCGTCCACTGACATTGTAGAGATTTTTTTTACACCAAAGATAGTTTTGCAATGTTTATGAAATGTCAAACCTAATATTTTAACTTTTAAAAGAATGCAGATTTTCTTAACAAAACGATATAGGTTACTGTATTTCATAAATATCAGTCATTATGGTCTTAAGCTTAGAAAATATTGGTGAATTTATGGTTTGGAATAAAGAAATGAGGATACCAAATATAAGCTCAACCTTTTAACTTGAAAATTGCAATGATCTTCAATCATTCACATCCTCCTGAAGCTTAAAAGCATTATTATAGCATTTAAAACATCAACAGCACAATACAATCTCAGTCGAGTTTATTCCATTACGGTCTCCTCTCACTTCCTTAATCACCCAATGAGAGCAAGAAACAAGGCTGCTAATAACTCAAAAGGAGGAAGCAACAATACATAAAAAATAAAAAAAATATTGGGAGAAAATGAAAAGCATGAAATTCAAAACTTCAACATTCATCAAACTTAACTTTTTCTCTTTTTGAACAAGCCAAGCAATCGTTTTCTACGACAATAAGAGAATCTTCTTTTGTGGAAATGAATGTTATGATCATACAATTTAAGAAATCCCTCACCCTTTAGGTAAAGAGCATATTTCAATGAGGAAATCTGGCAAAGTGAAGCATCATTTGAGTTGAGCTCAAGTTGGATCTTTTTTCAAAAGTTGGAAAGTGTGTCATAGTGATGTATCAAAGCAAACAAAAGAGAGAGAGAGAGAATGCCTCCAATTTGAAGGAATGGATAAATCCCTTTATAGTGAAAATGAAAGTAGAAGTATCAACTAGGAGGAAAACTAGAGCAATGGAGCCTTTAAATAATAGCTCTCTTCCCAAATCTGTCATTCAAAATCATACCACAAACTTGATGTTTGGAAGTTTCATCACCATTTGCAAGCCTGCTCATAAGTTTCAGATCATGCATCCCTGTTTGTTGCTCATCTTCTGTTTGGCAATCTCCATCTCACTTACAAGTAAATAAGCGTCTAACATTTCTTCTTTTAATAACTTTCCTATACACTTCATGCTGAATGTTTTTCTCTGCTTGCAGGTGGAGAACAGCTAATTTTAGTAAACAACTGCAATGAAAGTGTCTGGCCTGGAATACTCGGTAATTCGGGCCACAATACGCCGATGGATGGTGGTTTTCATCTTGGCAGAGGCAAACACGCAGTGGTTGAAGTGCCAAAGAAGTGGTCAGGGAGGATTTGGGGAAGACAAGGCTGTTTTTTTAGCCATGAAGGCAAAGGCTCGTGCGATACAGGAGATTGTTCAGGACGATTACATTGTAGAGGCACTGCTGGTGTTCCTCCAGCAACTATTGTTGAAGTAACTCTGGGATCATCTATTTCACCCTTGCATTATTATGATGTTAGCTTGGTAGATGGCTTCAACTTGCCTCTTTCAATGAAGCCAATTGGGGGTGGAATTGGCTGTGGCATTGCGTCTTGTGATATTGATGTGAACATTTTCTGTCCATCAAAATTGGAGGTGAAGAAAAATGGAAAAGTGGTGGGGTGCAAGAGTGCCTGCTTAGCCATGCAATCAGCCAAGTACTGCTGCACAGGAAAGTATGCAAACCCCAAAACCTGCAGGCCTACGCTATTTGCTCATTTATTCAAAGCCATGTGCCCCAAGGCTTACACCTATGCTTTTGACGACCCTTCCAGCCTTCGTAAATGTAAGGTCTCCCGTTATGCCATCACTTTCTGCCCTGCCATGTGAGGACGATTCCAGTTGCTGCATGAAGAGGAAGTCTACTACGACAGTACAAAAATAATGCCTTCTTGCAGAATTAGAAGCTCTTTTGGTTTAGTCAACCATCTTTCTATCTTATTTTTGTTAGTTACTCAGAGAAGTAGAGTCCAATAAGCATATGTTGAAGATTTTTGCATTCCATGTCAATATTAGTATCATGTTACACATATTAATTCGTGCATCTTTGTTTGGTTACATTACAAATTTAGTCCTTAGCCTTTTATGTTTGTGTCTATTTGATCCAATAATTTTAAGAAGTGTCTAATAGGTCCTTGACCTATTTGATGTGTTTTGAAATTCATAGACCTAGTAGACACTAAATAGGGACCTAAAGTGCAAGGTCCTGATAGATACTTTTCAAAGCTCAAAACAATTTAGACACAAACTTCAAAGTTTATGAACTAAACTTAAAAATAAATGAAATGGAAAAAACTTGTAATTAAATATCTTTGCTAACGACAACTTGTTAATCAAAGTTCTATATACTGCTTTGAGTGTCCCATTCTGACTTGCAATATAAATTTTCCTAGGAAAGTGTTTCACCTGATGAAGACATCATGTTTATAACTTACCTTAGTTTTGTTAATGTTCCCTCTAGATTAGCTGGATTAACAGCTTTCAACAAACCTATAAAACAGCACCAAGCAATTTTCAGCAAAGAAATTTGCTTTCATTTTGATATCTTGTACAAAAAAGGGCCAAGAAGAAAGCAGATCTTCCTAGTTTTCTGGAGGAGACATTTACTAAATAAAACTAATGATCAAAACAAAACAAATACAGAATGAAAACACTTTGTTATCATTTCCATGTCAACAAAATAGAAATAGAGTGTCAGTGACTACAATTTAGCTCTAGAGTTCATCAAGAAAAGGAAGGAATTTCCCCTGATTACCAACACAAGTGCCTTCTCCTAACCAAAGAATACCATATGCCCCAAAAGAACAAAGGGAAAACATTCAGCATTGCCCATATTAGTTAGCTCAAAACTAAAACCAACAAATATAGGCAAATAAATTACATCCCAAGAACTTGAGGGCCTTTTTGAGAGTATAAATCATATTCCTTCGTGAAAATTACTTTCCTAGCCCGCTGGTGTAACTCCAACTTCATCACATGAATTAATACCTTCAGGGGATTGATCCAATCCACACTATGTGATTGCACTCCTTCAATGAAACAAACCCAATCTATTCCAAATTTTAACAAAATACATATCCAAGCAACAAAAGTCCAAATACAATATATTGCGTAAATTCAAAGCAGGACTAGCTAATCCGTACATGTAAAGGAAAAAAAAATCATTATAATGCATTGCTGAACTTGTAGTTGACCGTAATAGCAAATTTTGTACCAATTTTTTGTTTTGGGAAGACGGACTTCTCATTTGCTCCATCCCGCATTGCTTGAACTTCCTTTTGCTTTCACGAATCTAATTGAATCTTCCGTCCACAAATTCGTTACCCACTCAGTAAGCTTTCCGACTTCGACAATGCCTCGTGTTCCTCGACGAGAACTGAGAATTGCATGGGGAAATGATGAAGGAATTGTGCTGAAACGAGAGAGAAGTTGCGACGTGTCAAATTCTTAAATAGATTGAATTGGGCTCGGCTATGAAAGCCCATTATATAACTAAATCTTGAAAGCCCAAACAAGAAGCTCTTGTTAAATTGGACAACTACATAAATGACATTTAAGCTCAAGCTTAAATTAATTTCATAGCACACGAATCAAATAATTTTATATATAATACAAAAATTGATAAAAGACTTCCATGTCTAACTACCATTTCAAAGATTTTCACGATTTTTCAATTTTAAAATCTATTATCATTGATTATAGTCATCACTGATAACTTTCAATTTTAGAAATGTGCTATCAATTTGTCATTGATAGCGACTATTGGTGATAGTTTTTATCAATGATAGCCATTAAATAACAAACTTGGTATTTTAAAAGTTTTACTAATTGTCTGGTCAACATTTGTTATTCTTATAAATATTTAATCCTAGTGCTATATTTTAAATTTATTTTTAAAATTTTACTATTTGTTGTAATTTGTCTAGTACATATTTGAGGTTTCTATCTTGTGCTCAATCGACCACTAAAAAGGAGAAAAATAGAGGAAATATAAAGAAAAAAATAAGGGAGGAGGGAGGAATAGTATATCTCATGTTCACAATTTCTGAAAATAAAAAAAACAACAATTTATTGTTTTCGAAAATACGTTATTTGAAGTGCTTTTAGAAATCGTTTTTGAAGACATGTATATATAACATGTTTAAATTATTTTTATGTATTTTTTATTTTTAAAAATACAAAAACGAAACTTAATCATAGACTAAACAAGACCTTAAGGATTTTTTTTCTATTTAGAAAACAAGATCAATTTGCATGAAACCTAAAATGGTGCCTAAACCAAAACATTAATTTTTGTTTCTTTTTACATTATATATACGTTGAGTTTGGTCCATGTTTTTAAATGTTATAAATTGTAGTGCTGAAGTTTTAAATTATACTGGCTTTATCACTTGTGCTCACCAATTATTGAAATAAGAAAATTCCATTTTATAATAATATTCATCAATCATTAATAATAATAATAAAAGAAACTATAATTAATTAAAAAGGAAAATGACGATTATTTATGTAATTGGTATTGTTTTAGTTTATTTAAAGAGAGGACAAATGCACATGCGCGGCAATTAATGCTAATTATTTATCCAAAATTAAAATGTATTCCGAATTTGGATTAGTATTTAGTAGTTAAAAGAAAGGGTTAAAAGCGTAAATTCCAAGCTTAAAGAAACGACGACGTCCCTTCGCTGTCCAAATTCCACAATTGTTTTTAAACCTCAATTTTCATCTGCTGCGAACTGCGAATCTCTCTCCTTGAAGACCAAAGCGTTTACGAACCATTTCGCTATCTTTTCTTCCATTCGAGGGAGATCATTTTCGGATTCTTAAGCTTATTGGCGTTCGTTGATTTTCCAACATCGAATTTTAATTGGTAATTTTCAATCTCTTTATCACAACTTTATATAAATAGGGTTTATTCTGTAAAGAAGTTACTGTTATTCTTTGGATCAATCAATTGATGGATTTGATGGGATCGACTTTTTTTTTTTTTTGTGTGTGCTACAGATGCGATTGCTTTATCTGGGTTCGGTCTCAGGCCTTAGATTCGGTGTGTTGTAGAATTTAGGTCGTCTCCTTCTCTGTCTCCGGTTGTTCATCGATTTCCTGCTGCTGCGATGTACCACGATGATGCTTCTGGCCCAGACCCTTCTTTCGTGCCAAGATTGCGTCGCAGTGGAAGAAACGGTGAGGATCGCTCCCCTTTCAATCGTATCATTGTTCTGCGGGATCCTTCTAACTCGGGCGTTGTTAGTAATAATGGTATTGGAGCTGGAGGAAATTATGAGATTTATTGTGATGATGGTACTGGGGCGAGCCTCCGTCCTTTACCTTCTAATATATCCGAGTTCTTAATGGGATCGGGGTTCGATCGTCTTCTCAATCAATTGGCGCAACTGGAGGTGAATGGGGTTAGTCCATTGGAAAACCCACCGGCTTCGAAGGCTGCGATTGAATCTTTGCCTGTGGTTAAGATTCTTGCCAGCCATGTGCCTATGGAATCACATTGTGCGGTCTGTAAGGAACCATTTGAGCTCGACTCTGAGGCTCGAGAGATGCCGTGTAAGCATATTTACCATTTGGATTGTATACTCCCTTGGCTTTCTATCCGGAATTCATGTCCTGTTTGTCGGCACCAATTGCCTACCGATGTGCATAGCAGTGGGAGGAACTCCCCTGCTTCTGCTGAAGAAGTTGTTGGACTAACAATTTGGAGGCTCCCCGGTGGGGGTTTTGCTGTTGGAAGGTTCACTTGGGGCAGGGGAGCTGCAGAACATGACCTTCCTGTTGTTTACACTGAAATTGATGGTGGGTTTAGTACCACCAGTGGTGTTCCCAGGAGGATTACATGGGAGTCAAGGGGGAGAAGATCAAGTGAAAGTGGTGGATTTCGTCGTGTTTTTCGCAATTTAGTCTCCTTTTTTGGGAGGTTTAGAAGTTCATCCCGTCATTCTGGTTCAGGACCTGGTTCAATGAGAAGGACCTTCTCTGCTACGTTATTCAACAGACGCTCAAGGAGGAACAATCAACCTATAGCGTCGGGCATAAACTATACATTTTCTGCTTAGTTATACTTATAGAGAGGTTGAATTCCCACCCTCTACTCCCTTTGAAATTGTGAGTGATATTGAACCCATAACAGTCTTCCTTTTGGGTGATGGTGTAGATGAACAATTTTTGTTTATTAGCTGTATAGATACATCAACAAGAAATACTGAATTCGGTAACTTAATTGTAGTTGACTGGAGAATTTTTGGTATGGTGGGGCAAGGATATATAGATGAATAAGGGAGAGAGTTGTATAATCTGCCTGGTAGAGGGTTAATGGCAGTCAATTCGAGTATGTGAATGTCTTCTGTTATTTGATGTTAGAAGGAAAGAGATGGGTTAGGGAGTTACTATTGATGTCTAGTAGGTTCATTTTTTTCCTTTTATGCAATGTAACGTTGTAACTTCGCTGCAAAGCAGCTCTTATCCTTAGAATGCAAAATTCGTCTGTTTTTAGCTTTGTCTATATATTTATCCCTTCTTGATTTTAACTTTTAAGTTAAATTTCGTGCATGTTTGGATTTACTTTCTAAGTGTTTAAAAAAGTGTTTATAAGTGCAAAAAAAATGTTTATAAACACATAGTAAGTCAATACAAACACTTATTTCATCTCTCTGACTTTGGTTTGTGGTATTATGTTTATATTGTATGATAATTCTTGAGGAACTCTTATTCTCTCTCATTGCATTCTTTTTCAGCTGTTACTTATTTGACTTTCTCCACTTGAAGTTTATAGCTTCCCTCACAGATTTGAGCTCACTCAAGTATCATAATTACCCCCACCCCAAACCACATTTCTATCATTGAAGGAGGATCCATCCCCTTTTAAGGAGGGCCGATTGACAAAGCTGATAGGGTGAGACAATTTAGTGACTCGGGAGATAAATTATACATTGACGAACTCTCATCCAGGACCAGTGCTTTGTTTATAACAAGATGATTGATGTGTTGCTATCTAAACTTTGCTGGTGCACTAAAAAAAAAACTCTTGGCCCTTGAAGTAGGCTTTTACTAGTTTTAGCTTTAATGCACATTTGTATGTGAACCACCAACACTATTTTTCTTACTTGATGCATGTGCAACTAGCAGCTTTCTAAACTCATATCAAAGCAAATGTACCTTTATTCCTATTGTAATTCCTTTTCTGCTTTCCTCTTTTATGAATTGTCAAAAATATGGACAGGAAAGTGAGCTGAGCAGCAACAGGTTGTACCCCTTTTTCATGTCTTGAAAATGAACTACCAGGACACACATCAGATGATGATTGTTGGGAGAAGGAATGTAAGATTATTCGTTCTGTTTGTTATAAGAGATGTAAGTTCACATGTCTTAACTTTTTGAAATTTGTGTGTCGCTTATGTGCAGATTCCTGTATGAGAGTCATGTCATTAGTGGCATTTGTAAGCTACAATTGTTGAATTTTTGTATTATTATCTTAAAAGGAAATGAAAAAAGGTATAATCAAATCAAGCTGAACCCCAAAGAGTTTGTTTTATAATTGGAAGTGTAGAGATTCTTTGTATTATGCATGAAGAAGGTTTTTCATGTTTCTTCTGCCATTTGGATTTTGTCTGTGACAAGGGACCAGACACTACACATGATGCTGGAAATTGCAAGAGTGTTTTTACCCCAATAAGATTACACTTTGAAAAATGATTAGATTTTCGAGCATATCTTTTTGGGCGGATTCCACCGAATTGTTTAATTATAACTTGTCAAGATTTTATTTTTTCCTTTTCTAGAAATATTTTAATATTTTTTTGATGTGAATGGTCAAAATGTATACATAAAGATAGGTGATACTAGAGATGTACCCAAGTATTATCCTTAAATGAACGATTTTAAGAGCCAAAGATGTTGTACTATAGCATGAACACATTTGTTCTCCCCTTTCTATAAGTGACAAAAATTGACAATGCTTCGATGAGTTCACCACAGTGTAACGGACGGTTT
This sequence comes from Cucumis cinereus, assembly GCA_037974625.1. Taxonomy (NCBI): domain Eukaryota; kingdom Viridiplantae; phylum Streptophyta; class Magnoliopsida; order Cucurbitales; family Cucurbitaceae; genus Cucumis; species Cucumis cinereus. The sequence continues at coordinate 17,760,685 of JBBPDJ010000017.1, read as the reverse complement.
TGAGTGGAATGAATGAGAAAATTTGTGTTGTAATGTGAATTTGAAAGTTGAGATTCCTTATACGATCTCCTCTCACTATCTTGCTTCTGCAATGTTCACCCATTTCGATCTCTCTGTCTCCTGTTTTTTTTACCATTTTGAAAGACAAAATGAGGAGGGAGTTAGTCCAAGCCAAAAGAATTTTGACTCCATGAAAATCCAGATGGTGGGGCATCCTTATCTAAAACAATCAGAACCTGATGTCCGACGTAGCCTACCCTTATCCACATTTCACTTTCAAAAGCACTCTGTATCCTTTCGAACCACCAAAATTTAAGAAAACTCTCTTCCTCATCCTCCTCCATCCCAAAATTTAGCTTCAATTTCATTCCTCTGTAAAATCATGGCATCTTTGTGTTCATTTCCACGCATTTCCTCCACAGAACCCATCAAACAATCGCCCGCCGCCGCCCCTTTTACGCCATCCAACTACCCAATAAGACCCTCGACCCTGTCCCTCCGCCAAAACAGCCGCAATCCCAAGAGAATTTCCACCGTGGTCGCCGCCGTCGGAGACGTCTCCTCCGACGGCACTACCTACTTGATCGCCGGCGCCATTGCTGTGGCTCTCGTCGGAACCGCCTTCCCCATCCTCTTCTCTCGCAAAGACTTGTAAGCAAAATTTGATTAACAGATTTAGTTTTTGGTTGTCTGCAGTGAAATTCTGTTTCAGGAGTTGAATTACCCTTTTGTCCTCCGCAGGTGTCCGGAATGCGACGGTGCAGGGTTTGTCCGTCGATCGGAGTCGGCGCTGAGAGCAAATGCGGCTCGCAAAGACCAAACTCAGATCGTTTGTGCTCGTTGCAATGGCCTTGGCAAGCTCAACCAAGTGGACAAATAGATTATAAAAACCTGCCTTTTCTCATATTTTATTATTTATTACTGTTTTTTCTTCCCTTTCGTAAATTACATACATTATAAAATGTGAATGTAATAAAATATTTTTAATATGATTCTACACCATGGATTTCGAGACTTCATATTATAAATTCTTGAAAATGAAAAACGTGCTCGTTGAGTGCGGTGCTTTTACGATATGATTATGTGTGTTCGGAATACAATTTTAAATGTTTAATTTAAAAAATAAGTTAATTTTTACAAAAAAAAAAATAGAGTGTCAAATAATTATTCAAAATAGTTTTAAAGTGTTTTTCAAAAAAGTTTTATTAAAAGAGTTTATATAAAAATGATTTTTTTAAAAATATTTTTTCTCAATTGTTCATTGTGTTGTCCGTTATGTTATTGAATTAAAAAAGAAAATTTATCCATTTTGTTTCTTTCCATGAAAGACTGAAGGAGAAGTCAAGAGTTGAGTTTTTAATTTCTCTAGGGAGATTGTGATGGAATTAATGCCATGTAACCTTTTTGTTATTGTTGCCTCTTGAGGAGGGCATTATTATTATTTTTTTATTTCGTTTCGGAACAATGATAAAATAACCCGATTAAATATACAAACATACCACGAGCGAAAGTCAAAGAAAACCACTCAAGATACGGGGTAGAGAGAACAGAAGACTCTCGATCCTACAAAACTTTATCCGCAACATAGTACGCCAAAACATTATGATTGCAGTAAAGACAATATTCAACTTCCTATCTTCAACCTAAGCTTTTTCAATAAAAGAGAAAATTTTAGATAAATCAACAAATTGATGATCTCCAAGCAATCAAACTCTACCGAGATGTTCGAAACTCGGATGGTAGACAAAATTTACATTATAAACTCCAATTTGAAATTTATGTTAGCTATTATTATGTGTTTGGATATATACACGTGTCCATATATCTTCTTGATATGTTATAGCGATATTTATACATTGAATACCATTTCAAAACTTATTTTCATAAATGTCTAAATATTCAAATATTTACATTAATAGTATTTTATTTGATTTTTAGTCTAAAATACCCTTTTAATAAATTTTTTCATATTTAAAGGATTTCTCTAATATTGGAGAGGGAATGTTTAATTATTTCACTGCAATAATTAATATGTATTTTTTTTTTTTTTTTTGCATTTGGAGAGATAAACAATATATTAAAATTGTAATTTTATTCCTTTCGAAAATTTAAAATTGAGCCGAATCAAAATTTTAGGGTATATATTGTAGCCAAGTTAATTTAGTATATGTTGTGTTATATATTGTAGTATATTTAGGGTGTATAGTGTAGCTAAGTTAATTTAGTATATGTTGTCTTATATTTTATAGTATATTTAGGGTATATAGTGTAGCACTACAATATGTTAGATTTTGACTAAATATTAACTTGACTAAATACTGGAATATACCGATTCATACCTTTATCTTATAGGACAACAACTAAATGATTATTTTTTCTTCTTGTCCGGCAGCACAACAATGACAAAAATGTTTGTTAATCAATTTCGGCAGCACAAATGGAATAGAACTTCTTGTCCGACGGGTGGAAGAGAAATATATGGAATAGGAGTTTTTATTTTAAAAAGATATGTTTATTTCCAAATCTAGTTAATTATTTTTAAAAAAAATCTAAAATATTAAAAAATTCTAAAAATAAGTGATGTTAGGGATTTCTAATTTAGAAAATCTTGTAATTAATTATAGAGTAGGGTCTAAATAATAATTTGGACCTAATTTTTTAGTAATTATTGAAGAAAGTTAGACATTATTATAAATAATAAAAAGCATTAACATTTATGAAATATAAGTCCCATTTGAACCTAATACGTGAAAATCCGTATGTTATATCTAACACCTTTTATAAATAAATAAAGAAGTTATATATAAGACGAGTTGACATTCTTAATAATATAATTGACCAATAATACTAGGAATTTACATTTGAATCCCTTTTATTTTGTTTTTTGTTGTTTTGTCCTTAATGGCTTGGAGTGTAACCTAATATATATTGTTCTTTATATATTAGTATTTAAATAATAATTTATAGGATGAATTAATAAATGTAGATTACATCATTAGAATGTATAGTGCATAGTTTTTAATTACATATTTTGAAATATTTTAGAAGAAATATTTAAAATAATAATGAGTTTATATGAATGAATTTAATTTGAATACTCAGAAATTATGAGTGTATAGAAAAGATATTGAAATAAATATAGAGAATAGAATAGAGGGGTATTTAATTTGGAAGTGTGTAGATGATGTAAATATAGGAAATAGGAATAATAATGGTGGGGAATTATTAATATTATTAATTAATATATTTGTTAGAAATAGTGAAACATAAACCTAAAAATAGCTTTAATATTAGACCAACCCATTCACAATCACTATCCTTCCAATTTCCATTGCTCTCAACCTATTCACCATCACATGTGAAACTCAATATCTTTGTGATCTTTTTTTTTTTTTTGGAAAATGACTTTTTTAGTCTCTCGATTTTTAGTATTAGGTGCATTTGGTCTTCGAATTTTTAAAAATTTAGAGGTACATAAGTCGGGTTGGACCAAGTTGGAGGTCAATTATGGACTAGCCTGAAGTTGTAGGGTTGGCAAAAATTGAATCATATCAGATCAATGTGTAAGGGTAAACCCAATCTATAATTTTTGGGTTGAGTCAGGGTTGGTTTTTCTTTTTCTTTCACAATTTATACTACTTTTTATTATTTTCTTTTTCACTCAAAGTTGAATTTTTGTAATGAACAAAATTTCATATTTACGGAAATGACTAAACATGTTACATCGATTTTTAAAAAATTTATAATCAAACAAACAACAAACATTTAATGTAAAGTCTGTATTTGCATTTAAATACATGAAACCTAAGTTCATGTAAAATCTAAATCTACATTCAAATTTATTCAATATAACTATTGAAATACATTCAACGCAAAGTTTAAGTCTACATTTAAATTTGTTCAATATATAAATATAAAATAATAATAAAAATAACAAATTAAGTCGGGTTGACCTGGTTACTAGCTAAATCCTACAACCAAGTTTGGGTTGGCTAATCCAAGTTGCTAGGACTATCACATTTTTTGAACAATCCTAGAAAGACCCAATAAGTGAAAATTAATATTAATTGGAGAGAAAACTAACACAAAAAAAAATAATATTAATTGAAAAAAAAAACAACAACACAAAGATTTGAACACAGGACATCACGAGTCCTACTGTTTCGATACTATCTTAAATCACCACCTCCATAAAAAACTTAAATGCATGCTTTGAAAAACCCTAAACAAAAACAGAACCTGTGCTTTGAACATGGAGATGCCATTAATTAATTAAATGCATCTTATCCCCTCCCATTCAATACCACCCTCACAATTCTCTCTATTTCTTTCATTTTACTTATCTTTACATTATTAATTTTTTTTCCATTTTAATATTTCCATCCAATCATATTTTCTCTTAATTAATTCCTTTTTTCTTTTTTTCTTTTTTTCTTTTTTGCTCCAATAACAAGCGATTCCATTCCTTCTTTTTCCATTTAAATAATATTCATCTTATTATTATTATTATTGAAAGCTTTCAAAAATTTTAAATTATATATTTTGTTTCCATCGCTTTACATATTAATTTAAAGTTAAATATTTTAATTCCTTTGGTGGGGAGGCAAGGCTGCTTATTATACACTTCAAACAAGTTGCAGACACATTAATACAATTCATAGATTATAGTAAAACTTCAAAAAAAAAAAAAAAACAATAATTAAATAATTTTTCCAACTATTAATTTAATGCATTTGCTGAGCTGGCATGCATTTAACGTCCACGTGTCAACTTCACCATCGTTTGACTCTTTTCCTTTGGGTCTCCTTCAATGACCAATTTACTAATTTCGTCTAAATATTAATTCATTGCTCTCCCCTTTTTGCATCGCTTCTTCTCCAAGTGTTATTTTCACCACACCCAAAATATTTTGTATATAAAAACTTTTTTATGAACTCAGATAATATTGCTTCATTTCCTAAAATAATAGGGGTAAATAATAATAATAATAATAATAATAATAATAATAATAATAATAATAATAATAATTTGATGTTCTGTTACAATTAAATTATTATTTTTTTAATTATTCAATGAAGTAAAGCTCCTAGGTGTGGTCTCTCAATTATTTCCCCAAATAGGGTAGCCAATTTTCATTGTACAACCAATTTATAGCCTCCTTTTTTGCCTTTCTTAAACTTAGTAATTTATTATTCTTGAAAAAATCCCTTGTCTTTTTATTATCATTATTTTTTAAACTTAGAATTTTCTGTCTAAAATACGATAAAAAAAATACCTATTTTGACCTTGAAGATACAGAGAAAGAAAAAAAATAATAATAATAAATAAAAATGTATATCAACATACATGGGACAGTACAAAATTCGCTTGTCTTGTCTTGCTTAAGCATCGTGGCTTCTGCACCGAATAGCGAACACCGTCTTGAGATCTCAGTGTCAATTTCTTTATTCTTTTTTGGAATTTATTGGTTTTTTTTTTTTAATTACTGGGATTTATATCGTTGGATCTTGGATTTGGCAGTGGAAAGGAAAAGTTTCTCAGAGGATTCCAAAGATTTCACAACACTCTGTTCTCGTAAACCAAAACAGAGCCAACGAAACTTCCTCAGATTTCTTCACTCTCTATCTTCCAACTGCCCCAACTGTCTATCAATTCCAAATTTTCAGGAAAGAAAATGAAAATGAGGGATTATTGCTTGCCTTTCACTTCCTCTAATATCAACTTTCTCAAATCTTGTTTCCTTTTCTTCTTCTGTACTCTGTTTTCTGTCTTCCACAATATTGAACTCTGTTCTTCACTAAACCCAGCTCTTGTTCTTCCTCTAAAAACCCAAGTGATTCCGCCGGAATCCGTCCGGAGATCTCCCGATAAGCTTCCTTTCCGGCATAACATCAGTCTCACCGTCTCACTGACAGTCGGAACCCCACCGCAAAATGTCACCATGGTCATCGACACTGGCAGTGAACTCTCATGGCTCCATTGCAACGCATCACAAAATTCTTCTTCTTCATCTTCGACATTTAACCCGGTCCGGTCATCCTCTTACAGTCCGATCCCTTGTTCTTCCTCCACCTGCACCGACCAAACTCGAGATTTTCCTATTCGGCCTTCTTGTGATTCCAATCAGTTCTGTCACGCCACTCTGTCTTACGCCGATGCCTCTTCTTCAGAAGGAAATCTAGCCACCGATACTTTTTACATCGGTAATTCCGGAATTCCAAATGTAGTCTTCGGTTGTATGGATTCAATTTTCAGCTCCAACAGTGAGGAGGATTCCAAAAACACTGGATTAATGGGTATGAATCGTGGATCTCTCTCTTTTGTTTCTCAAATGGGTTTCCCCAAATTTTCCTATTGCATATCGGAATATGATTTTTCCGGTTTGTTATTGCTCGGTGATGCAAATTTTTCATGGCTGGCTCCGTTGAATTACACTCCACTCATCGAAATGTCGACCCCATTACCCTATTTCGATCGGGTAGCTTACACGGTTCAGCTTGAAGGAATCAAAGTTTCCCACAAGTTACTTCCGATACCGGAATCCGTTTTCGAACCGGATCACACCGGAGCAGGTCAGACAATGGTCGACTCGGGCACCCAGTTCACTTTCCTTCTCGGACCGGCCTATACCGCACTTCGAGACCAGTTCCTGAACCAAACCGCCGGTTCACTTCGGCTTTTCGAGGATCCGAATTTCGTTTTCCAAGGGGCCATGGATCTTTGCTACCGGGTTCCAATAAATCAAACCAGGCTCCCGCCGCTACCATCAGTAACGCTGGTGTTTCGCGGCGCCGAAATGACGGTCACCGGTGATCGGATTCTATACCGGGTACCCGGAGAAAGAAGAGGAAACGATTCGATTCATTGTTTTACATTCGGAAATTCGGATCTGTTGGGGGTGGAAGCATTTGTGATTGGGCATCTTCATCAACAAAACGTGTGGATGGAATTCGATCTGAAGAAATCCCGAATCGGTTTGGCGGAGATTCGGTGCGATTTAGCGGGTCAGAAATTGGGCATGGGCCTGTAAATGAACCGGGCCCATTTGATTGAAGCGTTTTAACTATCAGGGTAACTTAGCACGTGATATTGATTAAAATCTTACGGGTTTTCGTGTGTAGTCGTAGGTCCATGCTATTATGGTGGTCCTTCATCTTTTAATACTCTCCGTATATTGGGCCCCATACCATCTGGGATATTATAAAAAAAAAGTAAAAGTGAGTTGATCGGACGAATGAAGTGAGTTTGAGTGAGCTGCGATAGCGACACGTGTTAAGGACATCTTTTTCCTTTTGTTTTCTTTTATTTTTTTTCTCCCTCCCTAGCTGTACATTTTAAATATTCGTGAGCTTTTATGTAATAAAAATATATATATTTATATATATATATATATATGACGAGAGTAAAATATTAATTACTTATGATTTTTTAAAAAATCAATTTAATCCATAACTTTGGTGAAAATAACAATTTAGTGCTTGAATTTTAATTTGTAACGATTTAATCTTTATATTTTTAATTTTGTAACATTTTAGTCCATAAATTTTACTATGTTACAATTTAATCTTTAAACTTTAAAGTTTATAACGATTTAGTCTCTATTATAGAAATTGGTGGTTAACATAGAATAACATTCTTTACATAAGTAAATCAATAAACTAATAAGAGACTCAATATTTTTATAAAATACATAGCCTACGTCCTAAAATAATAAAAACTAACATCTAATTTTGATGATTTTTTTTAAGTTAGGGTCTAAATTGTTACAAATTTTAAAATACAAAGACTAAATTGTTACAAAATGATAGTTTAGGGACCAAATTTGTTACTTCATTTTCATCGACCAAAAGTGTTTTTTTAAACTATATCATTTGTTGACAATATTGGAAATGTGACACTAGAGAGCAACCGTTACAACATTTAATGCAGATATTCCAAAGTCAACAAAGTTACCTAAAAAATGTGGAGATTAGAGAGAGAGATTTTGAAGAAATTATATATATAAACATCTACTTCCCACGAGGCTATGTTGAAAAGTTATGGAATTTAATGAAGTAATAGAAAAATATGAGTTAGAATTTATGATGCATATAACCCTAATTTGTTCATGTAATGACTTTTATTTCTTCTTAATTAATTGAGTTGATTAAATTTGGATATTATTTTAATTAGAAATGACAATAGGACACAGATGGGATTGGAAGTGCTTTTTTTCGGAGGATTTTAATTTTCATACCCACTCATCCTAAATTTAAAAGAATATTTTGATTTGGACTTCAAATTTAATACCATTCCTATAATTTAAAATTTTAATCATCGATTTTCAAAATGTATATATATAATAATGTTTTTTTTCTTAAATATAATAAATATTTGTTTATTATCAATAAAAACATAGCCCAACTCACATCTGAATAAATAAACAAATGTTTGTTTGTTTTCGAAGGGTATTAAATGTTTGTTTTATTAATAAATTAATGTAATAACTAATACTTATAATTTTAAAAATGAACAATTATTGAAAAGAATTATAAAAAATACATTTACCATAGATTTGAATTGAGATTGGTACAATTTCGTTTAAAAAATACAAATAAACTTTTTAAAAGTTGTAAAAGTATTTTAATTTTTTTTTATATATAAAAAAATTAAATCGTCATTGGTATATGAACAAAATAAACGTTAAATAATTTGTTGGAAAATAACTCTCCAATAATTTCTCCATATACGTATAGTTATTTATGTGATATTTTATGATACAAAATAGGCATATACATATACATATACATATATATACATATACATATACATATACATACATATACATATACATATATCTATCTATATACATATACATATATATTATGTATATATAAGTTTGAATTAGATTATTGAAATTAAACCACCATAAAGTAAACAGGGTTTGCAGGTCAAGGGGTGGTTAGAACATTCTATTCCTTAATAGCTTTTGATTGGAAAGTGGCACCAACTGGAAGCTGAACCCTGCCTGCCTCACTCCCCTATTTCCTTCCCCTCCAAACCTCCATTTTGATTGATTATGCTTTTAACAAGTTGAAACAGGGAAGATTTAAATCTAGAACTTCCTGGTTCTTAATACATACGAGTGTCAATTGAACTAAATTCTTGATGACACTTGGTATCATCGGTTACATAAAAGTTATTATAACTACTTAACAAATTTCTAAAAATGATATATCTTGAAAGGCTAAATTTAAAGTTTATTGAAATTAGATAGATTAAAGCTAGACACTTGAAAATATAAGTACTAGAATTAAACTAATTACATGATTAATTTAAGTGTGATAGTATGTTTTCACTATTTAAAAAACCGTAAATCTTTATGTATAGTTCAATTTGCTAACCTAAAATTGTGAGACAGTATACAAATCCTAAATCATCTCTAATATAATATACAAGTTCACAATTGTACTGAAGTGGAAAAAAAATAGGTATTTTATCTACTAAACTATATTCTTGGACAGATGATAGGAAAAGACAATATTTGTTATACTTTTTATCCATAGGGACATCTAAGTAGCTGATTAAAACAAGTCATGTCTTAAAAGTAAAATGTAAAATGGGTTTAGTTTAAAACAAAACCTTCAATTTCACTCTAAAACAGAGCTGTAGCAGCAACTACAAGTTGATGTTTGGAGACTCATAAAACATACAAGATAACAAATATGCTGTTAAATTCACCTAATTAACCAAACCCACCAATTGATTTTCCCCCCCTATAAAAAAACATTTCATTTTATGTCATTCTCTTCATCCAAAAACACAACTCAAAGTCATAATCAAGAACAAAAAAATGGTCTTTCTCTCTCAAAAACCCATCTTTTTTATTATTCTTCTCTGTTTCATTCTAAACATAGCCAATGCAGGAATCACCAGACACTACAAGTTTCAAGTAAGCTTCATTCTCCACCCTTCACCATTTCCAGATCACTAATGCACAACTTTTCTTCTCATCATTTCTCAAATATTCTTCCAGATACAGTTGCAAAATGTAACAAGGCTCTGCCAAACAAAGACCATCGTGACCGTCAATGGACAGTTCCCCGGGCCGAGAATCATTGCTAGGGAAGGCGACCGTCTCTTAATCAAAGTCATCAATCACGTCCAAAACAATATATCCCTACATTGGTATATCATATGATGACGATCTCTAAAGCTTAAGCTAATAGATTGTAGTATCTGCGTTAACTTTGTATGTGCATTCTTAGGCATGGAGTGCAGCAGCGGCGGAGCGGGTGGGCGGATGGGCCAGCGTACGTGACACAATGCCCAATCCAAACAGGGCAAAGTTATGTGTATAACTTCACAGTGAAAGGGCAGAGAGGGACATTGTTTTGGCATGCTCATATCTCATGGTTAAGGTCCACAGTTTATGGTCCAATCATCATTCTTCCAAAAACTCATCAGCCTTACCCTTTTCCTCAGCCTTTTAAAGAAGTTCCCATCATACTTGGTGAGAATCTGTTTGAAAATTTGAAACAAATTTGTTTATTGGGTAAGTTAAAAGCTGAAGAGAATTGATATGGAATGAGGGTTGTTGGTTCATTATACAGGGGAATGGTGGAAGGCTGATACAGAGGATGTCATAAACCAAGCCATGCAAAATGGTGGTGCTCCAAATATTTCTGATGCTTTTACTTTTAATGGCCTTCCTGGTCCATCTTATAATTGCTCTGCTCAAGCTAATTTCTTCACATTCATGCTTAACTTCCTTTTCTATTACTTTCCCAATTTTCCAACCTTTATGCCCAAAAAAACATTTAAAAACTTTCTTAGAGAGTAGCTATCAAAACATCGGAGTGGACTAGTAAAATTAGTGTTTTTTTAAAATAAAAATGACATAAATGATTACCGCACACGTATCTAAATAATACATGTGTAAGAGAGAGATAAAAAAGAGTTAACTATAATTCCGGAAGTTTTTGTTGGAAAAAATGTCTCTTTTGGTTCATAAGTTTTAAGTTGACTTGCTATTCGGCCATCCTTCTATTTTGAGTTTAGTTTTTATTTAGTTTTTAGATTTTCATATTTTATGCTTTTTACTTCAGTTTTTACTAATACTAATTATTTTCTTTTAAGATTATATGGTTATCCATTTTCTTGAGCTAAAGGGCTGATTTTGTGTGGGAAATTTGAAATTGTGTATTGCAGATACCTTCAAGCTCAAGGTAAAACCAGGCAAATCCTATTTACTCAGATTGATCAATGCCGCACTTAATGACGAGCTGTTCTTCAGCATTGCCAACCACACCCTCACTGTCGTCGAAGCCGACGCGGTTTATGTCAAGCCCTTCAAAACCGATGTCATTTTGATCACTCCAGGACAGACCATGAACGTGTTACTCCACCCCAAATCCAACTCTCGCAATGCCACATTCCTCATCGCCGCCCGTCCCTACTCCACCGCACCTGTCGCCTTCGACAACACCACTGTCACTGGCCTCCTCGAATACGAACCCACAAAATTTCTATTGAACAAGAACAAGAAGCTCTCTCTACACAAACCGGTCCTCCCTCGGTTCAATGACACAAGTTTTTCGATCAAACTTAATGGGAAGGTTCGGAGTTTGGCGAATTCAAAATTTCCGGCGAAAGTACCGGTGAAGGTTGATCGGAGATTCTTTTTCACGGTAGGTTTGGGGTTGCTGCCGTGCCGGAGGAACCGATCTTGTCAAGGCCCCAATAATACGAGGTTGTCGGCGTCAATTAACAATGTGACGTTTGTGCAGCCAAACACGGCTCTTCTACAAGCACACTTTTTTGATAAATCTAACGGCGTTTACACTACTGATTTTCCGACCAATCCGCCAATCAAATTCAATTACACAGGTAAGCAAAAAAAATCTCTGTAATTAAAAATTATGCATTTGTTAAACTCTATTGGAATTTAAAATTATTAGAAAAGTTTTAGTTTGTTCAAATTGTAAGTTTGTTAATCTCTATATTTTAATTTTGAAGTTTGTGTTGATCTAAAACTACTTTCAATAACCCTTATGCTTGTGACAAAAAAAAAAAAAAAAAGAAGTTTGGTTTGAGTTCTTAAAACTAAATTTTATTATCAATGACAAAAAAAAAAAAAACAGAAAAAAAAAATTGTTGTGACACCTCATTCGACAATAATTGACATAATCTTGTTTAGTTGGTATAATTTAATTACTATTTCAAACTTAAAATTTAGAGACTATTAATAATTTAACCAATTGATTTAATTCCTACTTAGTACCTCAAATAAAATTTGTAATTGGGTTGGCACGTGCAGGCACGCCGTCGAAGAACTTGATGGTGAGTAGCGGAACGAAGGTGGTAATGCTACCGTACAACGTCGCCGTGGAGCTAGTACTGCAGGACACGAGCATTGTGACAGCGGAGAGCCACCCGCTCCACCTGCACGGCTTCAATTTCTTCGTGGTAGGTAAGGGCATCGGAAATTTCGACCCGAACAAAGACCCGCCCAAATTCAACCTCGTCGATCCGGCCGAGAGGAACATCGTCGGGGTCCCGTCCGGCGGTGTTGGATAATTATCTTGAATGTTTGATAATTATCATGAATTTTCATGATTATTCAAGAAACTTCTTGAAGACAA
>JBBPDJ010000017.1:17734419-17747962 GCA_037974625.1 Cucumis cinereus | reverse complement strand
TTCTTCATTATTATTATTCTCAATCTACTTTAGTTGAAATCTTACTCTATTCGATTACAGTCCTCAATTCAACAGGCGGCTGGGTGGCGATCTGGTTCACCGCTGATAATCCAGGGGCTTGGTTTATGCACTGTCACTTGGAAGTTCATACCAGTTGGGGTTTGAAAATGGCTTGGATTGTTCAGAACGGAAAACTCCCCAATCAGAAGCTTCCGCCGCCGCCTTCCGATCTGCCCAAATGCTAAATATTTCGTTGGTTTTTTCTTCTTTCAGAGACATTCTCGAAGGAAAAACCAGAAGATTTATTAAATTAAATTTCATATTAATTAGCATTTGAAAGTTCATCCTTTTGAATTGATCAAATTTAGATTTATTATTAATTTTGATTCATCCACATAAGTAATGAGAATTTTGCGTCACTCTTCTCTTTTTATCTCCATCTTATATTCTTGAATTATAACCTATGAATTTGTAATATTTTTATCATAGTTTAAAAGTCCAGTTATCAAATTAGAAAATAGTAACAACAAAATCTGACATTTTTATTTTTTTAAAAAAAACGTATAATATTGTAGTGATCTTTGCCTAATCACTTCTAATATTACATATAATATTGTAGTGATCCTAGTATAATATAAATTGACAATTAATCAAATTTCTAACCACCACATTTTAATCGATCTAATCTTAATTTAATTAGTTTAAGTACAAATTATTGATTAAAAAATATGACGTTCGGGTCTTCATTTTTACGTATCTATGAAGAAAACAAATTACAATATCCTTCATCTATTTATTTTAAATTTTGTTTCATATTGGTCTATATTTTTTCAATGGTCTAATTAATTTAATCTACGTATGTTGAATACATTTTTAAATTGGTCCACACACTTAGTTTACTAATTAAACAATAATAATTAGAAATGGAAATATTAAATTAACAATAATAATAATAATAATAATAATAATAATAATAATAATAATAATAATAATACGCAATAAACTTCCAAACTAATTAATTTACTGTTGGGTACCCACCTAAAAGAGTAAGGCTTTCGTTAAAGGAACAATGAACCAAAGCCCAAATTCGTAAAACGCAAGCCACCGCTGCCGCCCCCCTCCTTTCTTCATTTAACCCTCATTCTTTCCTAATTGACATCGCATTTCTCACCGGAATAAGTCCCCTAAGTCACCGGAGCCGCCGGAGCCTTGCCGCCGGTGTGTCTCCGTCTCCCGCTTCCCTATAAGATGAAGCGGGGCTTTACCTTTTCTCCTCCTGTTATCGTCGTCGTCTTGGCAATCTCCTTTATCTACTTCTCCACCGTTTTCATCTTCATCGATCGGTGGTTCGGCCTTATGTCCTCGCCTGGAATTATGAACGCCATCGTCTTCACCGCCGTCGCTCTCATGTGCACCACCAATTACGCCCTCGCTATCTTTACGGATCCCGGTCGGGTCCCTTCGACCTACATGCCTGACATCGAGGATTCCGAAAACCCTATTCACGAGATCAAGCGTAAGGTACCCAATGCTCGGTGTTTTCTTTTCTTTTATTTTGTTTTTGTTTTTATCTTTTTCTCTGTTTTATTTGGTAATTTCGATCTTTCACGGAGTTGAAGCTGTTTGATTTGTGGTAATAAGAGCCTTTTAAACAACGGCGATGCAGATCTTATTCCCTTGATCTCATTCTGAACGAGATTTTGTATTTGAAGTTGAAAAATCTTAGTTAGTCCTGTGGTTTTGTTGTCAGGTATAGTGAATTAGTAATTTGATCCTCTCCTTTTTCCTGTTTCTAGGTGAATGTTATTCTTGTTGTATTTCTATTGTGTTGACCAATCAGTCGCTATCTTGTTGGATAATGAGGAACCTAGCGTATAGGATACTTCTACGAGACCTCTTGATCTGCAAATTATATAAAGGCTGATGGATTTGTAGAATAAGATTAGCGCTTATGAGATTTCATTTCTATATTAATAGAACTAATTGATGAGGAAAGTTTGATCGAATATTTGATCGTGTGTTTTCTTTCATTATAATAAGCCTTGAAGAATTGCATCGTGTCGATTCTATTGCAGGGAGGTGACCTGAGATACTGCCAAAAGTGTTCTCAATACAAGCCTCCTCGTGCACATCATTGTCGAGTTTGCAAAAGATGCATTTTGCGAATGGTATGTATTGTATTTATATATTACCTTACCGCTTAAAATTTTATGCAGATGTTGTGCTAAAGGTTGTTTATAAACTTTAAAGGACCACCATTGCATTTGGATAAATAATTGCGTCGGCCATGAAAACTATAAGGTGTTCTTCGTGTTTGTCGTGTATGCTGTAGTTGCATGTATCTACTCCCTGGTAAGACATTTGATGCAATGTGATTTAGACTCTCTATTTACAGTCTATTAGCTTATGTCCTTGTGATTCTTCCTTTGTTTCTTTCCTTCTGTTTTACTCATTGAAGTAGTTGCATATATACATCCTCCTTATAATTAAATTTCTGTAAAATTGTTTGTTGAATCTTCAGATATTACTCCTTGGCAGTCTTACAATTGAACCTCCTAAGGATGAGCAGCAAGTTGGAGGCCCTTTTAGGACTGTTTATGTAAATACATACTGCATCCTTGCTTCCTTTTTTTTTTTCATTGTTTTGATGCTCGTCTCTCTTTGATCGGTCGTTGGTTAAATTAGTTATGCTCTTTGTCACTGATACAGGTTGTTGCTGGGCTGTTGTTATTCCCTTTAAGTATGGCTTTAAGCGTTCTTTTAGGTTGGCACATTTACCTAATTTTGCACAACAAAACTACAATAGAGGTTAGTTTCCAGTGGTTCTGTTTCTTGTCAGTTTGGTTGCTGGTGAATTGCTAGTTCAGGCAGATTTACCGGGCATTTTATTTGCTTTTCAGTATCATGAAGGTGTAAGAGCTATGTGGCTTGCAGAGAAAGGTGGTAACGTGTATTCACATCCATATGATCTTGGTGCCTTTGAGAATCTCACCACGGTATGTACTACATTTTGTTTCTCTTTCTCTCTTTTGCCTGGTTTTCAGGTGAGAGAAACCATGGCCGTCATAAGAAAGACTTAAGACTTAGTGTCATATATGCTCAAGGTTAAGGCGTATTCATGCCAATGATTGATCATGAAGCGTGGAAAATGTTATGTAATATCCGCATAATGTATTTAACTCCATTGTGGTCGTTCATTTTGTTTCACTTGACATGACATTTATTAGACTGTACAACCTAGAATGCATTCATCCATTGTCAAGTAGCTTTGATGGACACATGAACTTCAAATAGACATGGCGGCATGAATGTAGTGCCAGCTGGTCGCCTTCTAACATTTGTACTTCGGGTTTTTATAACCCAATATTTGAATAAGACTGTCTGGAGTCTTATCAGTGCACTATCTCAGCTGTTCTATCTCATTACTACAGATTCTTGGCCCAAATATTTTCAGCTGGATATGCCCCACGTCAAGACATAAAGGCTCTGGTCTTCGCTTCCGAACAGCTTACGACAAATCTATTACTGCATCAATGTGAAAGGAAAGTTTCATTTCTACCCATGACATTTGTTGAAGAACAACAAGCTAGGCACCTCTTGATGACCATCTGGAGGATTCATATTTACTAAGCTCTTCATCATAGCAACGGTTCTTCGGAGAACCCAAATCTCAAACAGCATTCTAACTGTTGCATCCATATATTTTCCACGACTGCTGTGACTAGTTGGAGAGTTTCTTAGGCTACTACAATATTTACAATATTTTCGTCGACGACATCAAGAGCTCAGTGAATCTGTTTTGGGTATACTTTACTCTTTCCTGTTTGTTTCTAGAAAATCCATCTGAAGTTAGAGTCTGCAAAACCACAGAGTTTATAGGTTAATGTAGGAAAAGAGAGATCCCAAATGTGGCCGGGTGTGTGTACATGGAGGTCATTCGACACGCTAACAAATTGTTTTGTGTAGTTGTAGCACTGTAACCTGTAACAAAAAAAAAAAAAAAAGGAGGTAAATTGCAATTAAGATATAATATAATCTTCTTTCCCCCTTTGAAAAAACTGTTTACTGCTTTCATTTTTACTTTGCCTAAATTCAACACATCAATTTACATTCCTTTAGTATATTCTTTTAATTGCCTTTTCCTTCCTTTAACAGGTGAGAGAATCTGTTTCCAATATATTTGCTTTTTTTAAAAGACATTTTTTTTTTCTTTTTTTATATTCCCATTTTAATATTTTCATTCTTTTGTTTGGCTGAATATGTTATTCATTTACTTTTATGATTTAGGGTTCTATTTAAACTCAAGATAAAAAATCCAGCTATGATTACTTAAAAACAAATGGACAATCGTTAACTGTGACAAATGCAGGACTTAATAATTGACTTGTATAAATAAGTAATTAAGCATAGTTATTGAATCAATTTAATAATTGATTTGGTAATGCCAATCAATTCTTGGATCCATGACTTATTATGTGCCCCTTTCCAGTTCAACAATTTGGAGAAGATTCCAGCTTCTTCTGATTTTGGTCCATCTCTCACTGTTTATTTAGAACTTATATTTCAATTATTTTTTAATGCTTTATTATTATTTATTAAAAGGAATGTTAATTTTTTTTTAATATTAGTGTCAAAGTTTTTTATTCAACATCGACGTATAGACAAATATTTTGATTAGTGTGTTCAAGTTAGTGATTTCTCACTACTTTTATTTAATAATTTGTAGGTTGACGTTTAAGACAAGAAGTGAAGTTGTGAAATTCAAGAGCGCCAGAAAATGAAATATTTTTTAGTGGTGCAATCCCCCAACTTCAACTCCATAGTCTATTTCTTTTCTTTTTCTTAAAAAAAACTTTCTATAAATAGTTTATGACGTATTTTACAAAAAATAGTATTTTAAAAAACTCAAAATAAGGTTATAAAATATGAATATCCTAACATTATCCGCAACCTGAGATCCTAAAAAGACAGGAAGAAATGAAATATAATTACTAATTTCCGAAAGTAGCTTTCAACAATTTTATCCATTTAAAATTTCTTAGAAGGAAGAGAAAAAAACAAAGCTAAAGCGCAGTGATGAAAGGGATGGGATCATGGGATGGGATTGGGGAGGACGACGATGAAGGAAGCAACTTCCTCGTGCCACCCACGTGAACCCGAAATGGACGTGTCTCAATCTCACTCGTTGGCGCCCACCATTGATAACCCAATTCCCCCAACTTTTGTTCCCCATTTTCTCCGTTTCTCTGGGTCTCGTTTCATTTGAAAACACACCCAAAAAGGACTGTCCTCCGGGTTTCTTCAGTTTTTTCGCAGTGTTCTTGGATTTCATTTCTGGGTTTTGGGGGTTGGATTTGTGTCTCTGCATCTGATCAGTTTTCTCGTCTTCTGGGTTCAGATGGAGGAGAAGGAGCAGAACCCAACTGAGATCAACAGGTTTTCCATCTGGGTTTTAAAGATTCTTCTACTGTCTTTCAGTTTTCGAATCTGTTTCTTCAAATGTTTTAACCAGGCTTTACTCTTCCTTTGTTTGTTTGATTGAGTGAAGATTTCTAGTAGGTTTTGTTCTTTTGTTGGTTTGATTACTGAAATTGTGGTTGTGGATGAAGATGGGGTTGAGGCTCTTTTCTAGTCAAGAACAATCTTGATCCGCGTTATACTTATTTAAGGAAGTTTGATTTCTTTCCTTTTTTAAAGTTTGAATCGCTTGATGGGGTCTGCGATTTTGCCTTACTGGTATGGATAAACTTATTAGCTATTTTAATTATCTAGAATACAAATTGGGAAACCAGAAGACTGAAAACGTATTCGAACAATTGGATTTCCGTGAATTACAAACCCCTTTTGGGAAGAGATTGCATCCAGCCAAACTGTTGATCAAACTCATATTTAAAATGTTATTAGACCTTGTTTTCATGTTTTAGTTCTGGACCCTTTTGTTTATCAAACTCTGTCCCAAATATGGTATTGTTTTCAGTTTTTACTGTTGTTATGATTTGTGTTTGGCATTTTAGTGGATTTCATATGTTCCCCAGTTCTATAATTTCCCTCAAGGCTTATCTATTGTAGTTCTTGTCTTGCATTTAGACTAATGGAAGATTGCCGCTTTTTTTCCCGTCTCTTAACCGATGAATCATGTCGTTTTCTATTTTTTTTGCAGCTTCTATGTAATTTCTAAGCGTAGGACAAACCCTTTTGACTTGAACAAGAAAAGAAAGCTACCAGCCGAACATTTGGGCTTGCCTTCACCAAAACATAAACATTGCAGTGAGGGCTTCACTTCTAAGTCTGCTTTTCTGTATGGTGGGCTACCCGAAACCGAGCACATGAACGTACAATTCATAAAGGAGAATGCCAATGTACTGTGTTTTGACGAGGGGTCGAGGCCAGAATCGGTAAAAGATAGCAATAGCTTGAGTGAAGAGTCTGATTCTGCAACATCCGTATTTCATGGAGCAAAATTTGAACTGAATCAGCCTATAACTTGCACACATGACACTTCTACCACACAATCCATGAGTTTTGGTGGGGCAAGTTCTGAAAGCACTCACTTCTCTGTGGAAAGTTCCACAGCAATGGAATCAAGCTCTACCGAACAGGAAACGGCATTTGCAAGCGGCGAAAATAGAATAGAAACAATTCACAAACTTCAGGAACACCTGCTTGAATTGGATAGCCATGAAGATTATGATTGTGCAGAGTATGAAAACGATGACACTAAGCAATGCACAGATCAGGAACTTGAGGAACTTTTCTACTCAAATGGGTTGAATCCGAATACGTACATTCTTTCGTCCAGACGATGGACCATAAACCACGGTAATAAAGACACCATCCATAAGATAAGAATTTTTATGAATTGAAGTAAATCTGAGTTCAATTGCTTTTTTCTGATGTTCTTGTGTTTGCCATTTACTAAATCACATTCATTCTCTTAATGCAGAGGCTCAATCCAGAGCTAGAGCCCCCACGATTGATCAAGAGTTTGAGCAGTACTTCTCTATGCTGATGCTGTAACCTATTAACCTATTTAATGTATATATATTTATGAATAAATGTGTATATCAGGTTTATCCTTTCTGGCTTAGTATTTGTAAGGAATTGTACTGAACTAACATTCGGAAAATCGAATCGATGGCAATGAGATGTTTGACTCTAAAGTAAGTTTAATTGTTTATACTAGACGGTGGGTGAATGAAAGAGATGATAGAGACAGAAGAGTGAAGAAGAAATGAAAGAGAGATTATTCATTTGGGGAATGCATACTCACAAGTAGGTGTTGTTTGTTCTAAAGTATTACAGAAAAAGGAAAGATGCAATAGGAAGCCAACTCTGCTACCTTAAACAAAACACACACGAGACAACGAAAAGAATGGGCCAATTATTAACTTAAGAAAAAAGAAAAGATCAAAATTTTGAGGCAAATTGAAAAAAGTGTTGATCTTTTAACACTTGGGAAGATCGGCCGGCGGCGGCGGCAGTTTCTGGTTGGGCTTTGGGCCGTCGAGTACAATCCAGGCCATTCTCAGCCCCCAACTTGTATGCACATCCAAATGGCAATGCATGAACCACACCCCTGTTTCATCATCCAAAATATATACAACGTTTAATTTGATATTGAAACCTTTTTGGGTTTTATAAATAAAACTGAAATGTCGTAATTCAATCATTTAAAAATCAGAAACCTTGTATAAACTCATAATCGAAACTCAATCTAATCTCACCTGGGTTATCGGCGAAGAAACGGAAGGCGATCCAGCCGGCGGCAGGAACGCCGGCGGTGTTCCTCTCAACAGGATCAACGAGATTGAAATTAGCCGGATCCTTATTAGGATCAAAATTTCCAAAACCTTCCCCAACTATGTAGAAGTTAAATCCATGAAGATGAAGAGGATGACTCTCCGCCCCCAAAATACTCGTCCCCTGCAAAATCACCTCCACACTCGCATTAAACGGCAACACCACCAAACTCGTACTATTACTCACCACCGTATTATTCGGCGGCGTTCCAGTATAGTTAAACGGAAACACCGGCTTCACAGGGAAATCAGTTCTGTAAACCCCATTAGCCCGGCGGGAGAAATACGCCTCCATAATCGCCGTCGATGGGAGGGCAAAAGAGACATTATTAACAGAGGCAGCAAATTTCGTGCCATTGGGACCTTGGCACGTAGCGTTTTTAGGGCAAGGGGCAGTTCCAAGTCCGACGGTGAAGAAAAATTGCTTGTCCACCGTTTGTGGGACGTTAACAGGGAATTTAGCGGTGGCTAGAGATCGTAATTTTCTGGAGAAATTGGCGACGAAATTGGTGTCGTTGATGGCGGGGAGATTGGGGATTAAAGTGGGAATTGGAGTGGGCGGCGGAGACTGGCCGGGGCCGTAATCGAGGATTCCGACGGTGGTGGAATTGTCGAAAGTGCCCGGGCCGGTGAAGTAAGGGCGAGCGGCCATGAGGAAAGTGGAGTTAATGGGGAAATTGGGATTGGTTTCGAGAAGAACATTGGAGGTTTGGCCGGGGCTGAGTAATACGACGTCGGTTAGGAAGGGTTTGATGTAGGAAGCGTCGACGTCGACGACGGTGAGGGAGTGGTTGGCGATGGAGAAGAAGAGTTCATCGTTGAGTGCAGCGTTGATTAATCGTAGTAAGTATGTTTTTCCTGACTTCACCTTTAACTTGAATGTATCTGAAGAAAAATATTAGAATGCCAAATAATTAAATAATGACATTTTCGTTAATTAATTAAAAATAGTTAAAGAATTATAATTAATTAACTATGAAAATCTATTTTTAAAATTTACAAATCTACTAAACTAAATGTTTAGATCTTATTAGTTATTAGCCAAAAAATTGATTATACACCTAATACATAATCAATTTTTTTTTTCAATTACTTCGTTACTATTAGCTATTAGCCTAAACTAAAATTAGTTTAGCGACCTTTTAAAAATGGAGTTCAACAAAGTAATATAGCGAGAGTACCTTTAGAAGAGCAATTATAGAGAGGGCCCGGGAGTCCATTAATAGTGTAAGCATCCGAAACATTAGGTCCTCCTCCTGTTTGCAGAGCTTGTTGAATCACACTCTCTGGGTTCACATTAAACCACTCTCCTACAAAAAAACGACATCGTTTAGATCCATATCTAATCCAATCCATTATCCCAAATTGCTAAATGAACTCACCGAAAATAATTGGGACTTCCTTATGGGGCTTCTCAAAAGGATATGATTCATTCCGACGAGGGAGGATGATAATGGGGCCATAAATTGTAGCCCTAAGCCACGAGATATGGGCATGCCAAAGCAATGTCCCCCTTTGGCCATTGAGAGTGAAATTGTAAGTGTACGATTGACCTATTTGGATCGGGCATTGGGTCACGTAAGTTGGTCCGTCAGCCCACCCAGTTTGCAACTGGCGAACCCCATGCCAATGGATGGTCACATTCTTAGCGACATGGTTGATCACCTTGATTAGGACCCTATCACCTTCTCTGGCCACCAATGGTGGCCCTGGGAGCTGTCGGTTTACGGTTAAGATCTTCACTGTGTGGCACAATTTTGTCACGTTTTGGTATCTTATCTATAAAAGAAAAATCCAACCATCAAGAAGTTAATATTCAAGAATCTAGTTTTAGTTAGATAAAATTAGAAAAGTATTAGAATACACATATTTTTTCTTCACTTAGTCGTCCAATCATAGTTTATGGTGTGAAATTTATTTTAATATTTTAAAATTTTTTATTGTGTAATTCGAATAAGTTACATAAAGAAAATTACAACATATTTAAGTAGCACTAAAAAAATATTTAGTGAGATCTCATCATGGCCTTTTAGTAAGAGTTAGTTGTAAATTTCAAAAAATTTCACGTCCCTAAATAGCCTATGGACATAAATAGTGCTATATTGTGAACCACATATATTAATTGAGCAATGATAAACATTGACAAACACAAATAGACTTTTATCAATGTTTATTATTGATAGGAAATGAAATGTTACTATATTTTGTAAATATTTCGGTTTATTTAACTATATTTGAAAATACTCCTATAGATATGATAAAAAAAAATAACACGTAACATTTATATTAGAATAATGATTAGTAATAGTAAATTACTTTCATCCCTTCCTCATTTATAAATCGAAGCATTCATACGCATGTTTGCATTGATTTTACGAGAGCTTAAAATGTCAATCTAAACATATCGTTAAAGCCATGGGATTTTTATAGCGTGAATATATCCAATAAAAAGAAAACAACCCATATTATTAAACAAAATAAATTTTAAAAAAATGCAAAACCAGAAACCAAAATGTGGGGTATAAACTACCAATGAGAAATGAAATTAGAAAAACCAAACAATTTTTCTTTATTGTCAATTAAAATACCAAAAGAAGAAAAAAACATACATTGAAAGTATAATGTCTGGTTTTTGCAAATGCAAGGTCTGGCAAGAAACATGACAAAACACAGAGAAAAACAGCCATAGCTGCCATTGATGAAGAAGGCAATGGAAGAAGGTGAGAGGCAGCCATGGAAACTCAAGTAAAGCTGATGTAAACTTTTGGTATAGAAAGAAGATGAAAAATTAGGTTTAATATATAGAGAAAAATTAATTTAAATTATTTATTTTATATTCTTCTGCTTTTAGATTAGGTAGCAGTAGCAGCAATGGAGTGGGGAAGGCATTAATTTGGTGGGAACTTTGTGTAGAGTCCTTCATGTTCACAAGTGTTTGAATTCCTTTTGGCCATGTTGTTGTTGGTCAAGTTTAATTTTAGAGTGTTGATTAAGTAATTAATTACAATGGAGATTTTGGAAGCTAATTAATTAATTATACTTGATTTCATGTAATATAAGGGATTACCTCTTCATTATTTCTTCACACAAACTTTAATTTAAAACCATCATTAACCTAAGAAACATATATATGCACTTTATATTTCTTTAAAGTTAAGGAAATTCATATTTGTTTTCACTCACTTAGTAATTATCTGTTTTAATTAGATAATTATAGAATATATTTTATTTAAATTTTATGGTCAAGCCATGAATATATATCAATGTAAGTGAAGATATAAAGTGACATGTTGATAAGTACATGGAGGTTGGACACTTTGATCTAAGTTACCATATTTTGAAGATAGTTAATGTGGTACTTCCCTTCATTTTTAATTTAAACATTCCTCCAAATTTGGTGTCTCAATCACATATGTTCTTTCTTTCAATTGGCTTGGAAACTAAGAAACAGTGCAAAATCCTTTTTTTTCCCTTCCCCTCCCTTCCATATCTCTCTTGAACGTTGGGTTGGACAAGATTCATATTATTCGACATCCCGCATCACAATACGACTGATGGTTTTCAATATACTACTTTAAATTTGTATCAATCATTTAATCAAAGTCATGTTCGTGAGAAAATATTTGAGTATATATTGAGTTGCATCTATCTTTGTGCAGCTCACTCAAGTGTCAAATCACAAGCTGTTACGTGACAAACTTTTATTTTATTTATCTTGTAATATATAAATATATATTTGGCATTGAGACAGAGAATGAATCAAATTTCTCCAAACTAGGATTCCAACCTATGACGAATATGAGGTAAAGATTTTGGTGGGGGTGGATGTTGGAGAAGATGTTAAAGTTTGAGACAAGGAAAAGTGGTCCATAGAGAAGAAGAACCAACGAGATGGAGATGTGTGTGAGGGAAGAATGAAGGTTGTTTTCTTGTCCTTACAATTGATGGCTATGTTATGGGGTTTGTAATTCTTTGTTGATTAATCTTTTGTTAGGGAGAATCCTTGTGTTTGCTCGACATTTACCGAGAAACTAAAATAACACTGATTTTTTTTAAGTTTTTAAAAAGAGGGATAATTTTGAAAAGGCAACACAGACTATCATTATCAACTTAATGTAGTAACCTAAATAAAATCCAATGAGAAACATCAAATTTTATGTTTCCCCAATTAAAACCCATAAATGTTTCAACCCAACATTCCTCCATTCTCATTACAAACTCTCATAAATCCCAAACTAAATCAACTTTCAAACTCTCAAAATGTATTCACAATTCAATACAACAATCTAATCAAACTGAAGAAGAAGAAAAACAAAAAACCCATTTCCTTAAAACAGAGCATCAAAATTAAGCGCAGGCTTCCCTTCTGGGAGGAACAGAAAACAGAGCCTCAAGATCAGGTGGCTGAAAATAGCCATGTTTCGGTGGTTCCCGCTTCTTCCCATCTGTTCCAACCTTCTTCTTCGGTGGCGGCGGACAGTTAAACACCGCCGGAATCCGGCACTCCCACCGGGTCGGCGTCGAACACTCTTCCTCGTAATTCGCAGTCCCCTGTTTCGACTCCATAGCCAAGGAAACGAAAAGTATGAGGCAGATGTTTATTTGGTAACGTTTTTAAGAAGGTACTGAAAATTCGAAACTCCGAACAGATCGCCGCCGTGGACGGTGGCGAGAGGAGGAGGAGGAGAATTTGATTTTGAAAAAATGGTGTGTGTTTGAAAGAAACAGAGTGATAAATGAATGGCGGGGAGTGGCGTGGATGTGGGAGACAGCTAAGAAATGAGTAGTCGTCTACGCGTCAATTGTTGACTGGGTCTTCCCCTTTTTTATTATTATTTTATTTTAAACCTTTTGAATTTTGATATCCGATCAAATTAACATAATTAATTTTAACACCGGGTGAAATTTAAAATAATAAAAAATTGGAATAATCAAAGAATGTTTTAATAGGAAAAGTGAAAATTTCCCACATAAAAAAATAAAGGAAAATTAAAAGGGTGGAAATGCAATAAACCTAAGTTGAATACCAAATTATTAATTTAAAATAGTTAATAGAGTTGTGTTTGGTTTTTTCAAATAAGGCGGTGAAACTTTGGGGCGGTGAATGCGCGGCAAAAATAGAAATGAAAAGGTATGCTTTTTAAATCTGGACCGTACGTCTCCATGATTTCGTCACCGCCTGTCACTTGATTCCGTATCTTTTTAATATTCTAATCGGCGATTCGTAGTGGGGTCCATGCCCTCTGTTTCGTGGGACCCATTTAACTCTAAAAAATCATTCAATTTTCCTGCTCGGAACTATCAAAGCTTCCATTATTGTTGTTTTTCCTTTTTTCTTTTCTTATTATTTTACGGTACAAATAAGGACAATCGGAGGATTTAGTTGAATATTGTTTTTTTAAAAAATATTTAGGAAAATATGGTAGTTTTGAAACATTTTAGAAAAATATTGTTGTTTTAGAGGTTAGAGAAGGACGAGGGTTCAACCCTCATCCTTAACAGAGAAGAAGTTGAAAAGAAAAAGTGAAAGAAAAAGGAACCCTCGTCCTTGAGAGAGAGAAAATGAAAAAAAAAAAAAGAAGAAGAAGAGGGCGAGTTTAGGGTTTAGGGTTTAAACCCTCGACCCTCGCCCTTATAACAGTGAGAGAAAGAGAAAAAAGAGGAAGAGAGAGAGAGAAAAAAGAGGAGGGGTGAGCACTATTATCAATATTAATAAGATTTTAGTTAATTTAAAATTTAAATTT